>JAQGAC010000003.1:0-173504 GCA_034696585.1 Isotomurus maculatus | reverse complement strand
AAATCAAGACCTGTTTGTCAAGAACGCTTTTGGATGTCAAAAGTTACTATTAACTATATAGTAGCGAAATATCTGTGTTATTGTATATTGTCATTTGAAATTCTATAACAGACAGTGTAGTGATTAGTGCCAGGGAACAGAGCTTTAATTGTTATTCATTCATATCATTACCTGAGTTAGACTCCAAATACTGCAATCAACCTGTCGGTAGCGATGTGCAGGGTTCGTGGCAGTACAACGAAAACATTAGAAAGTTAAAATACTGAATATTTCGCTTATTGTTGTCTTCTAAACAAACAGTGAAAAATGAACGTGACCATAAATGGGAACTTGATCTGCCCCGTGATCCACTTTTTTCAATTTGAAAATAAACGACTGTGACATCCTGAAACTTTTCGGTCATCATTTGTCGAACAAACATCACAGTTCATAATCAAAAGGTTTTTTTACTCGTCCACCCAGAAGTGTTCTTGGAATACAAAACAAAACATTATTTGCAGTTTGCTGCCTTTGCACGTACAACGTACAACGTAGGAAATGTCAGTAGGACTGTAGGACGTAGGAGTATGTTTAATTTCTCTTACA
The DNA here is from genome assembly GCA_034696585.1 of Isotomurus maculatus. Lineage (NCBI taxonomy): Eukaryota > Metazoa > Arthropoda > Collembola > Entomobryomorpha > Isotomidae > Isotomurus > Isotomurus maculatus. The sequence goes on along the minus strand of JAQGAC010000003.1, from coordinate 172,919 downwards.
AAATACAACTTGTGATTTTATGCGAGGCATAAAGACTTATCAGTAACACGTTACTCAACTCAGTTCTAAATTCTGACTATTTTAGCTTAGAGTTTTCTGTTCGATGTGGAAATAGAATCAGACTCGTAGTCTTGATATGAGTATAGTTATCACGTTTATGATGTTGACGAAATCTGCTTGGTATCAGTTTCTTGAGCAGACCAGTTGATGTGAGATGGCTCCAGTGATAAAGATGCTATTAAACATTGTACAGAGAAGGCATACACACTTGTCACATGTCATTTTAAAATACGAAAACGAATTCTATTGTAGTCTAAACAAGATTTTATTTGCTAGTATAAAAATACAATGTTTCGTGGATTATGTTATGTGAATGGACGTGAAAGCTAGCGGTAACCTAGAACACAGGCGAAGTAATAAGAGGAGTTTTAACCTTTGGTCTCAAGCTTACAGTGTATTTGTGGGGACAGCGTTGAAAACTCGTAAATGCCAACAATTACAAATTTTCATCCCACAATTGTGAGTCATAATCAGTAGAGTGAGAACGTGAGCTAACTTTTTATAGATAATTTTTATTACTTATTGATACTTATTTTTATCACACATTTGATGAAATTCTTGCAGATTTCTATGTGCAGGTGTTGTTGCAGCAGAGCTTTCAAATCATCCTCATCTCATTTACTGATTTATTACCTTCAGACGAGGAAATGCACTTGTAACATGTCTGAAATATATTGGCTAAGACCAGCGCACATACTTAACACTGCCAGAAGATGTTCAAAAGTTCGGATGAGTCGAGGTCAAGGTGAAATATGGAAGTTGCATTGATTTTATGGCAGTTATAACGGGTGTTTTTATTTATATGTTTGTTTGTGCATGTGAGCAAGAAAACAACTGCATTTTTATTTAAGAATTTAATTTGATTTCTTGAGATACGAAAACTGCACCATTAGTGGGTGCAGTGGGGGTTCTTTTATCGCTCACCTTCGTGTAAACGCGAGTGTATCTTTAAAAAGTTCTACACTGTACTCAGTAGATTTTGCTAGACTTCACACTTCAGTTGTTTCATCAGATAAATTAATGTTTCATACAGAAGAATGTGTCCGTACTAATTGGTGGGGTTAATATTGGACGGTATTGGTTGCAGCTCTTTTTAAAACAATAACTAGATTCTAGATACAATTACTTTAATTAATATGTCTGCTGTAAAGGATCTCCTTAGTACTAAATTTGGTCTCTCAGCAATATGTCAACAAGCAAGGGATAATTCGTTTTGGTTGTCTCAATATGAATATAAAATAGACAATGGTCATAAATATACTTAAAGTGTATCCGAGGGATCGAAGACGATGTGTACTTAAATGGAGAAAAGTATATGAGAAATCGACTGTGTGCTACGGCACGAATCAAAAAACGATACATTTGGGATCTTTAATATCGTGTAAAGTGTCTGCTTCCAAAACATTACGTGCAATAAAAATGCCTAGAATGACTATCTTTTGGAATTGGACTTCGATTTTTATTGCCAGCTCTTGGCTGACATTTCCTAGTCTTGCAGTACTTGCAATACAAACAAAACACGTAATAAAAATACGGGAACTGCAATACTACAAGTGAAATGAACGTGTTTCTCGACTTGAGTTGCCTATGCAGTGTGGAATGTTCAAAATGTTCAACTCCTCCGAGGAGCATGTTCTTCTCAAACTTGAACTTTTCCATTGGAATAGTCGACCTATCTTATTTTATTTTGCACTTTCATGTCTGCACACTCCTCAGTACTTTCAAATAATGCCAGTGTACAGCACTTTACTACGTGTCAGATGCCATTTACTGCCTGGCCACCATTAAACGCGTTTATATCCTAGATCCTAACCCTTCTTGTTGATCAGCATGCAAATGAATCTGTTTCCAATTGTAATAAAAGTCTAATTGATAGGACTAATAAATTTATCCACACTACATTTTTTACCATACGATGGCAATAGCAAGTGGCAATAGTTATGGAAGTAACTTCTCCAGTCCCTTGTCATTTCCTAACTTTTGTTTATAGTGTGATATTTCGCTGCGTGTCAAATATTCATCGCTAAAACTCGTTGCAAATAAAAAAAATCATTTCGTATTTCACTCTCAGCCTCCGTATATCAAGTATGTACTCATCTTTTTAACTCGTAGACTTTAAACTTGAGTTCAGATTTAAAAAACTCAAAGCAAACAAACAGAAAAGGCATTTTCCTGCTCGGTGTCCTGTTGATTTATCTCAATAAGAAAGAAACAGCATATGCCAAAAGCCAGAAGTAAATTTAGTTTTTGTGTCTGTCCCTTTTACGGCAGTCAGTGTGATGTGTCTAAAAACGTGGACTTGGCTTTCTTCTGTTTAGGATTGTACGCGGACAAAATATTGATGGATTCAACTAGAGTCTAACGAAGAATGCAAAAGACCGTATGCATCAAAGTGAAGGATTTTATTAGGACCAAGAGAATGGTTCGTTATACGTGTGTGTGTGTGCAAAAGCAAAAAGCACACACAACACGCACATTTTTTCCCCGAAGAAATGTGATGAGAGGAAAATTGGTAATGGTGTGGATGGATAGAGTTATTGTATTGTGTATGACATGAATGAAATGCTCTTCCTTCGAATATCTTCGAACCAAGTCTCTCTTCCTCTCACGAAACCTTTTTTTGAATGCCTTCCCGTAGTTGACTCGTTCTTCGTAAATATTCTATTCCATCGCGAGAATCTCAACATTCGCACAAACAGAGTTCACTCGATTTCTTCCAGATAGTTTCAAACAAAACTCTTATTCTGGGACTCACGAGAAGTCTAAGTCTACACAATGAATACGGATGTAAATTCTTTCTTTTTAGGATAGAATTGTTCGATCGTTTCACTTCACAGAAAACTTTAACTCACCTTCTAGTTGGTTCTTTCGTGACATTTTGATCCAAGCAAGCAACCAGCAACCATGTTACTGCGAAGGATAAAAGATTGTTCAAGATTCCTTCTGCTTAAGGCTTTACAGAGACAGAGACGATTCTTACTCTCAGTATTCGTTGTTCGCACAAATGTCCTGAAGTGCTAAGATGTACGATCAGAATGCTTTTATCATCCGACAAGAACTCCAACTTTGGAGTAAAACGCTTGAAACATTAATGTGAATTTTTTAGCTTTCCATAAGTAATGAGTTTCCATTTTGACTTTGTTTTACGATGGTTTAGGTTCGTGTTTTAGGATATGAAAAATTCACAAGTATGAAAATAGAATCGATTTGATAAAAATGTGTTACTAATGCTTTCTGGAGAAAGCGCAACTCCACCATAATCCAATGTAATTTAAAGAAACACATGTACGGACGAAATGAAGTATAGGTTCATTTAGGAAACATCCGCTGATCTCTTTTTGACAATAAATCTTGATCCATTCTCAAAGACACGAAACGGGAGGAACACAAGAAACAATTGGAGTTTGATAGCATAGAGGAACTGCTGGAAGAACTGAAGGGTATTAAAGGGAAATGTCATTCTGATTGAAGCAGTTAGAGTGAACCGCAAGACTGCAGCTTGTCGCAAATGAAATCTTTCCTCTCTCAGAGAGAATGTCCGAAGAACGCAGTCGAGTTAATCATGTAGAGAAAGCAATATGGGAATACAATACTATTCCCATAATAACCGTGAAGCCTGTGAGCACCACGGCTCGGCCGTAAGTGATGCATTGTATTTGGCTAGGCTCACTACAGTCCTGGTTTATTTGACAGAATTGGAACACGGAAATAATGGACAGGAAGTTGTGAGTCTTGTGGTGAATGTAGGTGAAAGTGTGTGTACGCAGCCTTCCGTGGAGAAAAGTAAAAATAGTTGGTGGAAACTCTACGAAAGCTCAGATTTTACTTTATCGCCTTCTTCTGAATGCTACTTAAGTATTAAAACCTCGCTTCTCTTTCCTTCCCTCTTTCTCCGTCTTATCGCAACTCTGAGACGTTCAACGTTGGCTGGCTGGCAGTTGCTGCTGTATATTTAAAATACTTTCTCTGGTCTCTTGCGATAGTCCACGAGAGTCCATTACAACTCCAGAAATAAGAAACAGGATTATTTCCCTGTATTTGTTTTCCTCTGTGACTATCACCACAGGTAAGTGTGATGATAAATGTGCAAAGTTGCCAAATGCTACGAAGATTCTTCTGTCTAACTTGTTCTCTTCTCCGTGCGACACAAAAGGTTGGGAATGTGATTTATTCACACAAATCGTGACTAACTGTAATCATCAGAGACTTTGTTTCATGGAATGTGTATTAGATTGTGGCCACAAGAGGTAACAAGTATTTGTTTTACATTTACAAAAGTATAAAGCAGTTCTGGTGTGTGTGGGTGAAAATCCCTTTGAAAAGGTGAAAGAACATTGTTGCTAGGTTTATAATATATATGTACTGTTATATAATTAAAAGTTGTGTAATTAAGCATACTATCAGAATAGATTATCAGAATCTAATTATCTTCTTTCACCGAGTATTTGTTCGTCATTCATTAGTTGATGTTGAAATTACTTCCCTTATATAGTCTCGCGTCTCAACTACCAGCAACAAATCAATGGTGCTTGACTAGACTTAGAGTCTAAAGTCCAAGACGAATATTGACGAAACTAGCTCAGGTAGACTGGGTGAAAGTAACGGAGATATACTGTACCGTATTTCCATTCCATATGTACGGAGTCAAAAAAGGAAAGCTCGTCTGGTGCTGGAGGCATAAGATTACGTAACATAGGTTCTTAAACTTTATCTCTAGAAAATTCTTATTGCCGCCTCAAACGGAAGATAAGGATTTTCCCCGTGTATGATTAAAGATTGGAAGTAGGAATTCGAAACTAAGCAACGGGATGTGATGAGCTCGGCTATAATTTGCAGAATTGTGGAAGGGAAATAAGAGAAATTATTGATTATGGAGGATGAAAACGCGAAACCTCATTGCAAAGCTTCACTCGAAGTTTGAAGATGCCATAAAAGTGCTCTTCTCTAACCCTTGATAATGTGAGTTCCAACGTACCCAAGGTTATGCGGTTTTCGAGGCAGCACCACTCGTAGAATTTCTTCAACATAATCTCAACAGTCAATCTGATCGCTCCTAAAAGATAACTTAGTGAAGCAAACTCTTTCTCGGGATAATCTTAAGTTTCTTCTCTCTCGAGATTATTTCGTAGATCCAACACATTTTTTTCGTTTCATAAATGGAACGGCGGAATATCATTTTATATCAGCACAGCATCCTACTATACTTTTTTCCTTCCTCCATTCTTCTCTGCTGGATCAGGTGGATCAGCTTCCTGGATTTAAAGAACCTCTTCTTGTTTTATTTAAGCATTGCCTTATTTTAAAATATTATCTTGTGCCTTGATTATTTCTGGATTCTAAGTTAAATAAGGTCAAAGGTGAATTGCGAGTTTATTTACCAGGAGAAACCAGCCTCTTTAATATTTACAATTTACTTTAGAAGAGGGGCTTTGTGTAATTTAGTTTCATTTATATTAAAATTTTACTTCTAGAAGGAATACAACTTTCAGTATTTGTGTGGAGACACAGACAGGCTTTTGTGTGTAAGAAGTCTTGTGTAAAATTCCTCTTGAGTCTTGTGTAAAGAACTGAGAGTAAAAGGATAGAATACACGTAATCTGTGAGATCTGATTTCATTATTTGCATTTTCCATTTGCCCTAAAAGTTAGCTTGGGTTTTGGAAGTATACTTACCTCTTTGTTTCTTTTATCCGTAGTTACATTTGAATTTCGTTTTATTAGTCGCTAGTCACCTAAGCTTGTAAAGAGGCACTTTGTACCGTTAAGAGGATTTCGTTTCATTCAATAGTTCGTTAGAAAAGGTTCAAGGATACATGGATGGATGGAGTAATTTTAGTAAAATCGATTAATGTGGGTAGGCTCAGTCCCTGGCTCTTTTTTCACCAAAAAGACAAATGCTCCGACATAATCGCATTAAGCACACGATGGCAGAAAATTGGGATTTTGCAAAGCTGGTCAGTAAAAGGATACATACGTTTCCCAAAACTGTGGAATTTGCATTCAGTTAATTGGCATCTTGATTACTGCAATCAGTGTGTGAATTTTTATCCCTTTTGAAGTACAAAACTTAGAAATTTCGACTCAAAATAACCCATTTTTGAAAATTGAAAAACCTGGGTTACCAAACAAAAGCTCGAGCACCCACAGAGCAAGTCGAGAATTTAATATCCTTCGATTTGATCCGTACATATTGAGGAAGTGACGACGAATAAAGTGGGAAGAGTTTCATCCGTTTTATTGGAGGCGTATCGAGCTGAAACATGTGAATAGCATTAAGGCTAACAATAGAATCGTATCGAATGGCGAAGACGAGTGAGGAGCGACAGAGTTTCAGAGCTCTATTTCTCCTACTAGTAGCATTCTAAAGGATTCAAGTAAAAATCACCTGACGTGCAGAGTGCAGAGCACTTTTGTTGGAAAGGATGATAGTGAGAGTGTTAAATAGTTGAGAGATCCAACCCTTGATTCATACAAGACGGAATAAGATGGATGAGGGATGAATGCGGAGAATAGATAGGAAATGAATTGAGCTCATCTCTGCGAGGGGCACAATTCCCATCGTTTCTCTAACTTTATCAGCGACGTAATATTCACGAGATTCGTTCGTATGGAAGTATGGAACAAGAAAAGAAGTGTGTGTGTGAACGATAATAATGCATACACACATTCGTGAGCATAATATCCTCGCACTTTAATGCAAGGAAAGAGATGCTGTGCGAAGACGAACGAATTTTTTACGGAAAAATGATCTCTTTTCATCCTTTGTACTTTCTTCAGCCCTACGTATAGTCATTATAATAATATTCACTCCATTCTCCACTCCACACTACCATACAAGACTTGAGGATCACTTTACACGCAGTGATGTCGTAATCATTTTCCTCTAGATTTGGGTTTCCTTCCACGCAAAATATTGACAGTTGTCGATAATCCTCGTTACATTGGAGACAGGCAGAATATTTTTTGTTTTATTGGATTCGTGGTTCTCACTCAATATTCTCAATACTCGCAATACAACAGTACAACTCAAGCCGATAACCTCTCTCTCTCTCTGTTGTGCCTAATGGATTGCATGCTTAAATCTGCAGACTCGCATGTTGCGTAATATAATAGTCATGATGACATGATGATGATGAGAAGAAAGATGCACCACAATGAAATGACTTCTTTGTGCACGACTTATTGAATAAGTAAAAAGGAGAAGGATAATCGTCACGTAAAGTAAAGTGGGTAAAAATGCATCTGGTTCATTCACACCTTCATGAATAATTTAATGCAGGATGAATGCAGATCTCGAAAGAAGTTGACTGAGTGAGTCTCACGGTGGTAGACTTCTGTTTGTCTTGTGTGTTTCTCATGTAATTCTTTGAGCATTTTCCGCTGCATGGAAGAAGAATTGGTAGGAAATGGAAGGCAGCTTCTATCTAAGGATGGAAGAATGATGATACTGATGGGCACTTTTGGGCTGTGGAACTCTTCCTTATGAACTTGTTCTTGTAAAGGTAAACATCAATAATTCACTGGGAAGAGAACTAACTTTTTAGTTGGTCCACCTCCTCCAGCCCGAGTGTTTCTCTATCCTCGGGGCTATCAACGAATTATGCATAGGAGAGAAGAATTTCATCTCACTCTTGGTATTCAGTCCGAGTTCCTACAGCCTAGTAAATGTTTTCCTTGATCGTACACATTACTCTTGAGTCTAAAGGAGGTTGTGTGGTTCCACCAAGTTACGAGGCAGATGAAGGAGGCTGGAAGATGTTCCTTATTTCCTCTCTATGAATGAACCAAATGATATGAGATGAGGCTATTATACCAATCAGATGATGTAGTCTCAACGAGAGAGTCTGTCTGAGAGAGAGAGTGAAAGATGGAAATAATGTTCGTGTGTATCGCGAAGATGCTCTCTGAACTTGTTGGAAAGTGAAAAATGTTCAAATACAAGAGATAATTTGGAGTTTTGGGAAAATGTAATCCGAGAGTCCATCAACGAAATGAGCTGTGTTCCAGGCAACATCCACCATTACGATATGCTTTCTCCCATCTTTTGTTTTCCCTTAAATCGGTTTAGCCTTCTTTCTCAGCCTCCCAACTACCAAACCTACCAGAACTACCAGAACTCTACCAGCTCAACGGATGGTTTCTGTGGTTCTTTCTCTCTAAGTGATGGAGTTGTGTAATGGAAACTTATTACTGCCTGACACCCGCCTGCTTCCTACTCTATCCTACATCATTCTCGAATAAATACTCCGTCTAGTTTCGCCATTTCCTACCATTCGATTGTGCAACCTGCCTTTTAGTCACTTTAGTAGTTCAGCAGTGGTTAGCGTAATACGCGTAAGTTGTCGACGAGCTCTGTTTGCTGCCATCAGTTAATGATGGTCGAAATTGGTTGAAAGTAATTTGTTATTTAAGGAAGGAAGACATGATCCAGAGAAAGATCGGGTGTCAGTCAGCAACCAAAGCAGGATATTATACAGTAGTATACTCGCTTTCTGTCTGTAGATCGAACACACAATTTCCGAGACACATTTCCTTGAATGAATGATGCGGGTGAAGGCGGATATAGGTTTGGGCAAGATTATCGTCTGCTAGTCATGATTCATCGTCAACTCTTTCTATCCTTACAATTGTTGTAATAGTCACTCTAGTAGTAATGTGGTTCCGCGTGTAGATGGGTAATAATGTGGCCAGCAGAGACTTCAAGCACCAACACATGTATCACTACCTTAAATCTCCGAGTTTTGAAGTACCCTTATCCAGCGTGTTTATTGCCGAAGCTTACATGTGGTTATCTAGTAACATATTACAGAGAGTGTAGGTAGTGTCGTGGGTTGCGTCCATGTGATGTAAGTAGAAGACCTAGTTTCAGATTCAAGGAACTCTCTCCATTTTCCTTAGGGCACGTGGTTCACATTATTTCAGATTAATTGCTCCCATTTAAACTTGCTCGCTCGACTAACCTCCACTCTGCCCACGGTGCATACTGGTTTATTAGATTATAATGATTATTCAACAGAATTCTTTAAGCAGAAACCTTAAGTAGACAAGAGACTGATCACAATTAATTTCCATTACACTGCAGTGCATCAAAGATACGCGTGCAATCCACAGGATCATTTTTAAAAGGTTATTTCAAGGTCAGAGTAGATATTTATGTACGAAGTGTCTCAGCAGCCAAAGGAACAGGAAACCGGATGGAGAATTGAAAGCAAAATATCTGAATGCTGATTGTGTGTTTTTGGGTCCAGTTGGTCCTGCTTTGTCCTTCCGTTGGTATCGAGTTACCTTTCACATGGGCACAAGTCTTTGAGGAATGCCAAACACCATCCACTCACGTCTGTTTCATAGTTAACACACTGCCATTCATTTCTCTGTGCAATCAATTACAGCTTAGTCTAACGAAGAAGTAGAAATAATAATGCCCCTCAGAGTAAATTGATAAAAATACGGCCAATGACTTGAAGTTACATTAACGTCATCCATAGTGTATTTCCCTATAGTATATAACACGTACAGTGACTTAACCTTTTCGAAGAGACGATTCGTTCATTTTAAAAACGGAGTGTGCATCAACATGGGTTGAGACTAAAAGTGGAACTTAAAGGCTTAACCTTTAATCTGGTAAAAGTTACGAGTTCATAATTGGTAGAGAGTGAGAGGCAAGAGAATTATCTAAAAGACAGACAGCCTAATCCGTAAGATTGAAGTGTTGTAAAGAATTGTAAATCCATGTGTAAGTCAAGATCAAAGGAGAAGGAAGGAATTAGACGGAGGGTTAAAGATTTAACAACATATGGTGCACGTGAATCCGAGTTTAAATAGACGCTACATAATTAGTCCACCACTGAGTGGCAGTAAGGGTAATGGCTAAGATGATTCCTGCTTCATGTCTCCGATGATCTGTCCTTTAAGTGGTATCTTCTCTCTTTTTATGCCCCAAGACAAAAGAATCAAAATGTGCTCAGAATCCAAGATGCACCAAATTATTCTTCATCTTGTCTTCTAAAGTTTATTTTACAATTCAACTGTACATCTAACAGACCTCGTGGCATGAATTTAATATCAGTATCACTACGAACCGATCATCTGGATTTATCATTGCGTTTGTCGTAGCTGTGCGTAGTTTTTTAAGAGTTGTGTGGTGGAAACTCATGAATGAACTTCCTTTCGGTTAAAAATGAGTGCGTAGGTCTTTTCCTGTCACCTTAATTTCTACAATAAAGGTGTCCGGTCCATTAAGAGAAAAAAGGACAAATAACTACCGAAGGATACGCACCTACACACTCCCTTCTAATGAACTACTTGTAGTTTCCTAGAAATTTAAAGTACCACAAAGGTTGTTATCCTCACAGTACCTAAGTGGACTGGGAGTGGCAGACAATGATTGCTTCGTACAGTTGACAATGTACAGCAGGAGCAGTTGGAAGCAATGAAAGTGATTCCTGGTACTTGTAGTTGAGCCCTTTAGCTTAGGATCTCTGATTCTGTCGGCAAACAAGAGCGAAGCCTTTTTGCCAGCAAAGAAAAATGAAAGAGAGCTTTTATTGCCATCATTCAAGGCATTTGGTTTCCTTGGTTCGTGTCCTGGTCTTGGCTTAAGAATGAAAAACCTCGTAGATTGTTCACGACGGCAAAAGCTGCAGCTAGTTCAGGCCATTCGATTCATTCGAGTGACTGGATAACCCAGCAGTCGGACTTTTTCTTCGTGGAATTGAAATTGAACGGACCAGACAGACATCCTTGTAAAGAAACAGCATGTGAGTTAGGAAATGAAAAAGGTTGCGTTGCACTGTCCAGCTGACACAAGGAGAGGCTCAAAACACATCTCTACAAGGTATCAAGAACTCCCTTATAAAGACAATTTACCGAGTACAATTTCATATGAATTATCTGGACAACAACACAGACTGACCTACAACTGTTACCATCGCATTCTTCCGTAATTTAGTGTCTACTGTCTACGTGAAGTCTCACTTTCTGGGAAAAGGATTTAGTAGAGCTAGCAGCAGTGGTGCCTTCAGGTTTATGCCCAAAAAAAGTATTCCCTGTCAGTCTTGTACGTTCCAAATTGAGTAATGGAGTCTCTCGCACTCGCAGGTACTTTGGGAATTAATTACATGTATTCAATTACACGAATAGTTTTGAAACAATTTTATTATTACGGTTGTCCTAATGGGTGCTTTAAATCCAGGCAATCATGACATTGAATTCAACGATTTGTCGATGTGATGTACCTGTGGCTGTGAAGCAATAAATCCGATTCATGGTCTTGTATCAAAAAACACTTGGGAAATGGAATGTTTTCTGAGTAAATAACTCCGTAGAAAGTAAAAACATGAACTTCTTACTGTAAATTCTTTTATGGGAAGTTGTTTGAACAAACCTTTTGTTGTAAGAAATACGAAGTGAGAATGAGATGCTGCCTACCTACACGCCAGGAAGGAAGACGTGTAGAAAGAAACCAAATGGCAACTTTTCTTGTGTGTGTGTGAGTTAATGCACAGAAAGCTGATTTCTTCATCTCATTTCATCCTCGTAGGTTTTTAAACCAAGTCTTTTGAATTGTATGGAAAAAGTTGGAGCTCAGTGAGAAAGATAGAAGTATTCGTTGTTACAGAAAGAAGTGATCCAAATCCGAGTGGAAGATGCATTAAAGCTCAAATCTTTTTTGGAACAAAATGTACATAAAAAGTAGTGGAAAAGGGGCGCCCACATTTTATTTGAGAATTTGAGTGGAATGATGAGTTCGCAGTGACGTGGAGACTTAAAAAGCCTGTGTAGAAGTGAAGTGTGGATGCTCGAGGAAACCTTTTGTTTTTTAAAGTTAAGGAGACGAGAGCATTTAAAGATTCTCAGTTGGGGATGACGAGAAAAAATCACACATACATAATAAAACAGCAAAGAGTAAAGTCTAGTGTGTTCCATTTGATCATCTTATGGCGTTTGGAGGAATTGTTCGTTTTTCTGGGTACGAGAACACCAGATTGTACTTCGAAGAGTTCTTTTCTTTCTTTTTAAGGATTTTTCTACTCAAGCTTGGAATCGACTTCCAAACGATGGCTTTTGGTCTGTGCCTTTGTCTGTGAAAACAAACAGAGACACACACGCTACGTTACCACCAAACATCATCTCCAGTCGGATCTGTTTCACACTTCGTTTTATAAAAAAGCACGTAGATATATATGAGCGGGGCATGAAGAAGACTGGATGGCTGTACACTCAGCTAACAACCGTAGGATTCATCCTCAAGTATTGATTTTGGAAAAGAGTTGCAAGTAGAGAGAAGAATATTACGATTCATACAATAAAAACACAGCTCCGTTTTATGAAATAGGAGGAGGACACTGCAGACGCAGAAGAAGTTAACCAAGTGCACACAGGGTTTTAGACTTGCTGTTGCTGGTTGTCTGCTTTCCAGCTTTTTAGTGTACAACAGATAATTGAGTTAAGTAAAACACATTTCGTTGTGGAGACAACCTTTTCCGATTCTTCTTCATTTCTTAAGTTTCATCCAAGAAAGCTTATTTATTGTGTGAGTATTCAAATTGATGAAATATTAGTTGTCTACACAATTTGTAGTAACATGTAAAATATGAGATGCAGGCAGGGCTGAGGTACTTTAGGGTGGTCCACCAGGTTTTGTCTGACATGCCAGGGACGCAAAACACAGATTTTATGTATGTATCGTAGTAATAACATGGACTGTTAATTATATGCATCCACACAAATTATGATGCTTAGACCAAAGATCTAGACATTAAATATGCAGCGGTAAATATATATCATGAGAAATATTGTAGGTAATCAAGTCCTGTGCAAATAAAACAAGTACACTGGCGCATAGGCTTAATTTTTATCTCAAAGAGCAGATAGAGATAGTCAGATTCAAGAGATCCTGTCATCAATACACTTCATTTTGATGTATGGAATGAAACGGAAACTCGTGTAGGTGCTGTGTTTGCAATGTGGGATAATAGGGAATCGAATCTTTGTTAGTTTTTTGACGTTAAACAAGCATAAGGAGAAGAACAGAAGCTGGTTCCCACGTTTCGAGCTGTTGAGAAATGAAGAAATGATACCTCAGCTATAATTTCTTGATGATTTTTGAGATGAAGCCAAAGGTCATCTCGCAGAATTTTAAAGAAGATCGGGACTCTCAACTTTCCTAGTGGTGTGGAGTTGAGTTGTGTGTAAAATAAAGTTTGGGCAAATCCTAAAAATTGAGAGAAGCAATCCAGTCAGTCATGAAACTCGTGAAATGTGGTGTAAGTGCAAAAAGAGATGATAATAAGCGAAGGGTATTCCTCCCTATTATTCTTATTGCTTGCAGAATTGCAAAGCTGCACAAACTTCAAACTGCAGAGTTACAAGCGGATTCTTGGCAAAGAAACCAACGCAGTCTACGGTGTCTGCAGCTGGTTTTGTAATCGTCTTTCCATCGAGAATAAAGCAGTTCCGTCTCCTCTATTTTTTCAAGAATTCAAATTTCAAATGTTGAAATGGAGACAAAGACCTTCCAGATTTCATCTGGATGCGTAGCATACCAAATCGTACGTACTCCGTAATGTGGAGGGTGAGGAATGTGAGGTTAAAATATTAATTTATCTCATCCATCTGAAACAGTCAGAATGTTGTTTGTGAGCCCTCCTAAATTTATGTCTATTTTTATGTAATATATTTGCATTATTTTAGATCATTAGAATCATAAAGTTCTGGAGGAATCTCAAGTTTCCACCACTCCACAGCAGTAAAGACGTAAATCATATCTTTTAAGGTTTAAGGATGTGTGTGTATACTTTCTCTTAGTCAGTTCTGGTTGTCAAAAGTTCCTATAATCCGACTTTTCGCGTGTAAGGCTTGAAAATACACACACACAAAACAAGACACAATAGAAAACATATCCAAGTCTTGAATGAACAAGTCATTTCCAGAATATTTTTGATGCAAAGAAACGCTATTTCATTCGAGTCTGCGTTTCATCTGAAAAGTGTGAAGATCGCAATGGTTTTATGAAGTTTACATGAGAGCAAATGAATCTGAAAGTTTAGTTGCAAGTTTGTATGCAATGGTGAAGGGTGGGGAAGAGAGTGCGAGTCATTCTCTGCATGCCTGAATAGCATTTTTGAAGTTCAAAGGGAGCAAAGCAGCCCTTCTTCTTCTTATTCATTCAGTCCACCAAGATAGACAGACGGACAGAGAGCTAGCAACGCATATATGCCCATCCACTAACCACTAGCCCATCAAGAGATGGATGAATGTAATTCCTACACACCACCACGAGCTAGACCAGCATAATGTAATCATGAAGTGTGGATATAGTAAGTTGAGTAGTAGTAAAGTTGTAGTGGGAGCAGCACAGCAAGTTAAAGCAATCCCCAGGAAAAAACTCTTTGGTAAAACTCGATTCCTCTTCAGTCAGAAGTTGGGTCGTGGTCGACTAACACTCACCAGAGCAGCAGAAGAAGGAGGCTACACACCACAAAATATAAAACATTCAATTTGAGACTTGAACTCAAACCTTCAAGGGCTCTCTCACTTTCTTCGCCTGGGACTTGTTCCTTCCAGCAGAGCACCCGACATTCCTCCGTGTAACAAATATTGCAAAGATCAGTGTGTCATTCAACGCCGAGTACTTTGGAATGTAAATCCTTAAAACCACTTTTACTACGCGGTTCACTTGCAAAACTTCCTTCCCTCCTGAAATTAATATTTTTCATTCATCCTTGTCCCAACTTTTTGGATTCCACAAGAAGACACTTTTAAAAGAATCGGGACAACATTGACTTGCAGATGTAGACGAGAAGTTTCGCATGAGTTTTGAGCAAGTTCGTTTGAGAAGGAATCCACTCATAGTGATTGAATGAACAAACAGCTCACAGAATTCACAGAGACCACATTAAATTGCGTCTTCTCTCAGCCTTTTAGCTGAACTGCAGTGTGCGTGGTGTCTCAATAGTCTCAGTAGTCTCAAGATTCACCACATACGATGGGATCAATATCGAGTTGATCTTATTTAACTCTCACATTAAACAAACAACAGAACAAGAGAACAAACTGCAGTGTACTCGTTTGTTATGCAATGCATTGTGGTAAAAAGACTTGTGTTTTAAGCCAACTCGCTCCAACTTTTTCTTCACTGTCCGACAACACTTAAATGTTGTTCAAAACATGAGTATTCAAAGTGCATTTTTTGCATCCAGTTTTGTTCTTCCGGATGTTTGTAAAGGGCAAACAACTCAGTCTCCTCGTTAGTCGAGATTAACAACTGGCCAGGATCGAATAAAAATTTATTTCGAAATCTACTCTTCCTGCTTCTCCTCCTGTATTGCATATTATTCCTCTTGGGAGAAATATTTACTACGCTGTTTGTCTTCGGAAGAGTTATGGTTACATCATAAACCTCTGTAAAACGGAAGGATAGCGTCAAACTTTAATAAATACTTCCAGGGAGTGTCTTCATTGCAGGAAGAACGAGAGATTCAAATCTCTTAGTGTAGGTTGAATGTGTGTTATCAGTTGAACTGGAAAAAGGGCAATCAAAAAATTACTCTTTTCTCAACGGGAGAAAAAGAAGTTTTAAAAGTTTTTCCTCATCAGGAAATCCCTTATTTCCGGTGAAACAAAAGCAAGACAAGCGAACTCGGAAACGGAATGTTGTAATGTGAATGTGACTGGAAAGAAAAGAAATTCCGGAATATTTTGGTTCAGAGTAGTTGGTACACTAGCTTTTAGTAGTCCACGTAATTCAACGGGAATACAACTTGTAACTTTTAGGGATTCCTACTGTGTGTGTGTGTTAGTTTTGTGGTATTGTGACTGGAGGTATTCTATATATACAAAAACATTTCCCCTGCTTTCACTTTCACAACACGAAAAAACCCGTGTTTTCTCAGTTGAACGAAACTCCAAGTTTTACGCTAATACGAAGCTACGAAGAAACTCATTGAAATTCAATTGAAGAAGCTAACGATTATATTTTATTTCCAATAAAATAAATATGTTTTCGAGATTCAAGCGAGACAAAAAACCCACACCAGCGATGGATCCCAAACCAAGGTAAATTAATTACAACTTCTGCTACTTTTAGAAAGACTCCCTACGGCAATAAATGTTCAAGTATACTCGTAATTACTATTCAATACCAATTAAGGGAATTATTAGTGCGAATTTTTTATGATTGATCTCCAATCTTCTTACGTACCACAACATTATGTGCAGTTAAATGTTCTACCACCTAATTACGTTCTTCGTTTACACTATTAGTGTACACCGTTTTGGTGGTTCATATCAAATTTTGAAATCAATCTAAAATTTCAGTATAGTAGGTTATAATACAGACAGGTGAAGACTCAAGGTTTATAACAAGAATGTCTACGCTACGGTATATTACAATTTTGCTTTTGTAGTAGGGCACTAGTATGTGCGTTCCGTCTCAGCAAATTGGCGTATCCATATATAAAATAAACCTTGATTTTTGCCCATTTCTTATTGTTTGTAAGCAGTATTATTGTTATTTACTACAGGCTGCGTTATGCGGAGGAATGTGTTGAAGAAGTAGGTTGTTGTTTATCCGTGTAAAAAGTTATCAGATTGACTCACCTGTCTGAAAGTTCATGGTATAATAAAATGTATAATACACGAAGCCAAGGATTCTGCGAGTGTGTGTGAGGAAGGAAGAAGTTGATGATGGGAACCAAGTTCACAATGGGAATGAGTGTGACTTGTATGAACATTAAAAACGCATTTTAAGAAATGAATACCAACTTTCCGCTCCTACGTTAGGCTATGTTTCTTCTCGTAATTACGAATTATTACACAGGAAAGTGCAAATGAGTCTTAATTTTATTATTGTTCTTGGCCTGACTTTCAAATGTACAAAATAGCAGAGAAGACGACGCGTTCGTTTCTTTCAAAAATCGTGAATGTGTATAAAAAGACTTTGTGAAATTGAGACAGAAAAACCAGAAACGGATTAAGCATGCACAAATACAGTGTGTAGGAAATTCGTTGAGAAAAATTGCATAGAGAGGTCTTTGTTAATTTTCTTAGGAGGCTTGGTGATATCCCATGGAGTACATGAGAGTGTCTAGATTCGCATTCTATGCTTCTAGCAGATCAGTAGATCAGCAGACAAAACAAATCGTTGGATCTCGTTTGAATTAGGAATTTGGAGCTTGAGACTTGAGACTTCAGATTCAGTTTGGATGGTTAATGTTACGTAATAAGTTAGGATAGTATTCATCTTTATTAGAATGAAGACGTTGTTTTTTTCTTTGAGAGGTTTAATGCTACACGAGGATTTGAGGGAGTCTTGTCATTTTTCATCATTAATTATCTCGTTGTAAAACAAATGAGGTTTGTGAAAGAGACTTTCGTATTTGGATGCGACTAGTTGAGTCTCATGCTCGCTTGGCTGTGAAATGAATTCAATTCATTTGTTCACCGTATCTTGTGCGCTGTGTTATAAAATGAGAAAATGACAATTATCTCTTAATTCTGATCATGTTGCGACATCCAACTAATGAAGGAGCGAGTCTAAACTACTAAACTATAAAGTTTCGAGATTTGAGAGTGCAACGTTGAATGACCATTCTCCGATGCAAAATACAATGCACCGTGCAAGTGTGCAGTATTGCACATTAAATATGACATGGTTGGAGATTACTCAGCTTCCCTCTTATCTGCCGTGTAACCTGATTATTTTCATATCCTTTCACTGCATCCACATTCGGTCAACAGATTAAAAATGATTGATTGATGGAATCAGCTTACAAGTCATTTCGTGAGGTTTGGCAATATTGTTATTGTTCCCGATAATTTGTTTTTTTAACAAGACTTTGTTTTTTTAAGTTCCCAAACAATGCGCACTACCCTGCGAACCTCTTCAATTTTTATGCAGTAGTAAATAAAACCACAAAGTACAGAACTCCACTTTCTTGCGTCTTAAAAATAAAACAAAAGTAGAGCTAATAAAAATCTAGCTGAACGCACCATTTCCTGAATGACTTGAGCTTTCTCGATTCTATTGTAGCCTGTAACATGTACATTTCGAGCTGCTGTGTTTGTTGTAGAAAGTAATTAGGTAGCTGGTTAAGTACCAAGGATGGCAGACCAAGTGATATAAGGGAAATTACCAATTGTATATTTTGTAGATTAAGATTTTCATTACAATTGTTTACAAATTTTAGCTTTTCTTTCTTCAACTGCTCAATTATCGTTGTGGTTCCGAATGTACCTTTGATATTAACGAGTACGCCTGGCAAAGCTTTTTTAAATCAAAATGTCTAAATCTAAAGAGACTTTAACAATCCAAGTGTTTGCAGGAGCTTATGGGAATTTAAAGTGAATCTGCCGGTCTCGACCAGCCAGAAACCACAGGATGTTATTTTACATCTCAGGCCAAAGTGCGTTCGCCTAGTAATTTAAAATTTAAATGAGTTGTATCATGCGAAAGTAGATTTCAAATGAAGAGCGAATATAAATACAACTATACTTGTATATATACCTATCTATAGTCTGTTTCCGTTTGTGTGAGAAAGTGCGTGTACCCATCTAATCCAACAAACACCAAAGAACTCGTCTTGCCTTAGTATGTCAGTATTTACGAGAGTACTTCCCTTGCATAAAAGGTAATTATTGTGTGAAATGTTTAATCGTCTGTAAGTTAAGCCGCGTCACTTACCTCGTGGAAGATAATAGTTGGGATAAATGCA
This sequence comes from Isotomurus maculatus, assembly GCA_034696585.1. Classification (NCBI taxonomy): domain Eukaryota; kingdom Metazoa; phylum Arthropoda; class Collembola; order Entomobryomorpha; family Isotomidae; genus Isotomurus; species Isotomurus maculatus. The sequence goes on along the minus strand of JAQGAC010000003.1, from coordinate 154,147 downwards.
ATAACTGTCAATTGCTGCTGCCATAATAGTCATATTGTTTGTAAATAACGCAACAATAACATTTAATAAGCTTACACAGTATCATTAAGCAGCCTAACTTCATTAATCTCTCGGGCGAATGTCTGAGAAGACTACAAAGCTGTTCGTACGGCTCCCACATTTTGAGGTTCTTCGTTTTAATTTGAAAGTTTTCGCTAGACTGGCTCCTAAAGTTTTGTGTTGGATTACGGTAAAAGAGGACAATGGTCTACGAAAGGGGAAATGAAGAAGACCTCATGTTCACGAATTACATTTCTTCGGGGATTAAGTTTGTAACTAAAATAGCAGACGCAGTCGTCTTCGTCGAGAAGAACTTAGTTGTTGTTCTTCTCCTTTGTTGTGGCCATTTGACAATTTGACGGTTTTATTGCAGACAAGCTATGCAGAAGATTCTTCGAATCTTTAATTTCCTAAAAGAGGACTGTCATTCATTCAGATACTCTTGTGTCTGTGGCAGTTGTCTCCCATTCATTACATCTTTGCACAGGTTGAAGCAGAAGCTTCATGAGCACACACACACACAGTTTGTGATATATAGTGTAAGTAAATGCAACCCACAAGACACAATGCATTCATGTTAAACCACTAACTTGTGGTCGTATCTTCACTCACCCACCTATCTATTTATTTGGTGCCTTTTCATCATTTATTTTTGGACTCCTTTTCTGTCTTTTAAATTTTAAAAGCCACCTAGAACGGTGAGAAGCAATGGCAGTGCACCTGATGAATTTGAATAGCGCACTTCTGGTGGAGAAATGAGGCTAGGATTTTAGGTCTACCTGTCTACTCTCGTCAGATTCATTTGAGTATCAAATTGCATTTCTTGTGGCTTGGGTTACGCTTTTGAGAGAATTTACGACTGAAACAATTCCTAATAGAATCAATTCAACGTGCATCTTCCTTCTGAAACCAATTAACCTCATTAAGACGAAGACTCTTTGGTTAAATTTGTCATCCAGAAATAATCGATTGTTAACAGGTTTTTAAAGGAAGACAGCTGGATTCAAATTAAATTACTTTAGCACGGATGCAGCAGCGTTTCTTTAGTAAAAAGGGAGTTTCTGCACGCCTTTTGCCACTTGCTACTCTGTGAACATCTTTCACGAGCAGTCAAAAGATGAGTCTGAATAGTCTGCAAAGGAATAGGCGCACACACATTCGAATTTTCTAATGATCATCGTGTCACTCTGGTAAAATTTCTTTGTGATGACGTGATTTTTAAATACACCACCGATATTGCAGTAATATAGTTATATAGTCGAAAGCAAGCCGAGGAGGTTTTGCTGAAAGTGCCATATGTCATCGAACAGATTAAATTGAGGATGTATTTAGTCGGCAACCGGTATCTTGCGTTCCGACGTTGACTTGAATGTGTAATGTAATACCACAGCTGCATGTTTGTCTCTTCGGTCCGTCCTCATGCTTGAAGATAACGCGACTCAACTTGATGCTGAAAGCTCTTTGTAAAGACACCAATGTTATTATATTATTTTACTAATGTATTTTAAAACCGGTGGCCTAAAATTTTTATTTTCGAGTCAAGTGGCTTTTCGTAAAACCATCCATTTTAGGAAGTGAATAATCCCCCTTCGGCCGTATTTGGCTTGCTGATTATTTTTATTTCTCTTCACAAAACATTAATTGAAATTACTTGAATAATATGTTGATCATCAAGTGCATTTAAGAGAAATAGTTGGAATGCTTGACAATGCCAACCAAACCTTTCCTGTGGGGTGTAGGCACGTTCAATCGCTAATTTGTAGAGTTATTTGCCAATGCACAGCTAAATAGCTAGGAGAGTTTGAACAAGCCAACATAACAGTACACAATTTGTGGACAGAGTATTTTTTACCAGAATGCCGAATGTGCTGCAGCAGTTGCTTCATTAGGCCCGAGAAACAGTGGGAAAGACTGAAAGACTACGTGTAATTTAATTCCATCCGAATTTCTTGGGAGACAAAAGGCTATTCTAGAATTCTAGAATTCTAGTGTTTTTGCAGCTTCGAGAACTGGCGAAGACTGGCGATGAATGTGAAACTCCGGATGATCAAAGGAAGTGGCACGTTTCTGAATCATCATTTTATTTGAAGCCAGTTTTCCATTCATTCCACGGCTAATTACACTAATCATCGAGTTATTTGTATGCAAAAGTAGTTCCTTCCTCCTTTCAGGCATTTCATCATGAATGACACACACTCTGCTATTGTGAATTTGTCTTTGCACTAACAATGGTTTCTACGAGAATGTCATGTGTGTGTGTGTGTTCTCCACACAAGCTTGTTATAATTATCAACTAGCTGTTATAACTCACTCGTTATATATCTCCCATTTTGGCTTAGCTTTTTTTCGTATGCATTTTAATTTAATTTCAGGTGAAGAGGTTTCCATAATTCCCCCACTTTCTTTTGCATGTTAATTTTATTGTCTACATGAATTATTCAGAAGTATCATAAAAGGCTTAACTTGCATAAATTAAAATATTTTTCCTCACCTAAAGGGCACATAAACTGGAGTTCGAATTTGGGGAATCGATACGCACACAATAAAGCCCCACAGCTTTGACTCTCATCGTGTGTCATACCTTCAAAACTTTCAGCCCGAGTTAATGAACTGTTGCGAATTTAGTGAGAGGTCTTTTCTTATATGGACATAAAACTTTGCGCATAATGTGAGTGAGACTTATCTCATTTACTGCTGTTGCGGTGGAGTGACCAACAGAGAGAAATTAATGATGCCTCACCGAGGCTGATGAGATGACATGTGTGTTAAACAGAAACAAAACGGGTTTCATGTGGTGCTTCATCATCGTCCCTTAGAATCCTCATTTGTAATGGCAACTCCAATTGTCCGGCACTTTTTGTTCTTTCTCTCAGCTTATTAACACATTCTCCTCTCTCGTCTACAGATAAGGTTTCTGTTTAAATGCAAACACTATCTAAATTGGATAGACAATTTATCCTCTTTATTCCTGGTTTGGCTTCGGTGCGAATCAACCACCTAGCCACACACTGCAAGTCATAGTGTACATTATGTAAGACTACGGAACTGGAATTCATATGCAAAATATCATATATCGCATATCATCGCTCTTTAACTGTTTGTGCTGTGGGAGAAACGGAAAGAATTTTTTGTATGCACTTGCCCGATGATTCACGGTCTAACATGTGACAAGCATTTAACTCTTACAGGACGGAGTAACACCTCTTTTTGCGTAAACTTGTGACGCTTATTTCTTCTCGTGTCTGTAATATTTTATGCTGTAATTCGAGTTCGGATTGAGTACGGCCATTATCTGTGAAATCGCAGGGTAATGATAATAACGTGGAGTCTAGATGAGCTCTGACTGCGGATAACGAAGAGATACATAAGTTCTTTCATAATTTCGTCTTAAAACACGGCATAACTCTGACAAGTTGGGTGCGTGGCTGGCAGCGTGTCTTTCCCGAAAAGAATGTGTAAGTAGAAAGGATGTCTCACATACATTCGGTTCTGAGTTGGGTATTAAATCGTAACTTTTTGCTTAATAAAAAGCTAAAAAGTGAAGATGACTAGCAATAATTTAAGTTTCGTAGGTTTGAAAAGAAAAAGCGGATTTAGTTTCATTTCAGCTGTTTAAATGAAAAAATACCAACTCGTGTCGCGGGGTTGTGTGCCTTACGGAAATCATTTCTAAAGATGGGAAAGATTTAGTTTGTGTGTGAGACAAAAAGCTCCGTAGATTTTAGGGAGACTAGCCGAGGTCTTTTCTTATTAAGAGACCTTGCATGTTCCATAAAAAGAAATGTTTGTCGCATCATCATCGTCGCTCTCAAATACATCTCTCCTCTCTACGTACGCCGTACGCCCCAAAGTTTTCTTTTGTAAAAACTTTATAAATGATCTTCAGCTTGTGAGTGTGTGTGGAGGTCTAAAGTCTTAAGAGTCACAGTATAGACACATGAGAAGTCAGACAAAGATTCGCCATAAGTTGAGCTTCATATGTGAAGTGATATTATTATTAAAGTGTGTCACCCGAGACTTCTTCAAAGGAGAAAAGCTTTTGATAACTTCGGAAGCTTAAGTCTTTCTTTTTAGAAGAGGCGAGATTCCTAATGGCCATGGAACATTAGTTAAGTTGATTAGATTGGGTCCACTCAAGTGGCAAAGACGAGAGTCAACCAGTCAACCTTTTGCATGAGACGTGGGCCTAATACAAAGATAAAGATATTGGGGCCAAACGAGAATAGGAAATAAAAGGTCAGAGAGCAACGTGACTCGGATTTCTTTCGTTTCTCGCGTAACATTTCTTGACCTTTTAGGTCTGTTTTAAAGGGGACATTAGAATTTCTACGGATGGCCTGGCCTGGCCTACTTCCTACCAACTTGCTCTGCAGCTGTTTGACTCTTTTAGTTATCCATTGTGGCCTCCTGCTGGTAAGCAATTAATTCTTGTTAAAAAGAGAAGAGCTAATTAAGGAGGATGAAGGTAGTGAAAGCTACGAAAGGAAGTATTTTAGTGCCTAATGATAATGACGGTGAAAGTGGGTGCCTAGAAACATTCGGGTAACTTCTCCCACTGAATTGGAATTAACTCGTTTAATTGAACAATGTACGGACATCAAAGAACTAATTGGACTTGACGTAGTAATGTAGCATTACTATTCATTGTGTAGGTGTGGGAAAGTCGGAAGTCGCCTCTGAGTGGAATGTCGAGTACCCGTCTCTTCTATGTAGCAAATATACCTTCTCTTAGATATACCTTTCATTGCACGAAGTGAAAAAGCTGCTACTACAAACTGATGCTAGTAAACTGTAAATGACTATCTCACCATCAGCCCTCGTCCAACACTTTTATCGATTCCTAATACAAACTGTATGGATAGGTAGTTTTAGATGAGCGATGTTTTTTGTGGTAGGCACACACACGAGTTACGTGGGCCAATAAATTACAAAGTGTTAATAACAAAGTAGTTTTGCGGGAAGGAAAGGATATTATGATAATGGGTCGTGAAAATGAAAAATTTACTTTCTTATTAAGAATAGTGTCAGATGTAATGGGTAATAATAAGCTGGGGAATGTGGGGCTGACGGTGGTGGAGGTGATGGTGGTCATGAAGTGTCATTATAAAAGCCAGGAAAGAAAAAGAATCACTTTTATGTGTGCCCAATGACTTTTACCACTTTTACCTTAACTCAAATAATAATGCCATTTATTACGTGCGTTCTCCGAACAGTTTGAACAGTCTCCGAGAGTGTGGTGATGGTGGCTGACTGCATAAATGCTCGTCATAAATAACATTCCTTTTTGGGAACTTCAAGTTTCCTTCCTCCGTTGTGTTACGTAAATAAGAGGCATTTGTTAAGAAAGACTACGAGAGATGGGAACGGACGGTACGTCTATTACAAAATTATTGTGGACAATGTCTGGTTGTGTGCTGTGTACTAAAATAGCTTGCTAACTTTCTCAGAGAGAGTTGCGGTAGGGATAGGTCGATACGAAATGCTAATGTCTTTGCTCACGTGGCATGTGGCATTTGCAGCAGTGGTATTGATTAAAGGCCAAGCTTAGCTCTCATATAGTCTCATAGTTGGTTGGAAGTGATCGGAAGCATGGAGAGGCTATGCAGCAGCGAAATTGAACGGAAATAGGAGTCATTTATAACTTAAGTAATAGAAAGAAATGGAAGCGTAGGAAGGCTTTGATATTTAGAGTGATTTTTCGATCCTAATAATAATCGTAAAATGGGATTGCTTCTTTTTGTTACGGATTCATTCACTCAGCGAACGAACTGCTCATCGAAATTCCTCTCGCTTTTTATGGCATTTATTATTCCTTGACGATCATAATGAATAGTGAATAGGCACAATCCAATCACATTCAGCCATCTATAAGCTCTCAACTTATACAGAGACGTGGATTTAGGGATTCCACCAAGAAAGATCAGCTTAAGTATTAAACTAACTATTCAACTTTCAATGAATCATTTCCCTACCCGTCTACACTTGACGCTCAGCAGTAGATCATTCTGCGGAGTACACAATGAAGCCCTCATCACATTGTCTGTGAGACAAAGCACAGAATTCCTAAGGTAAACTGAAAGTCTGGAGTTATAAGTGGAGTTTCATAATGCGTATAATGTGATTTTCGTACTCGGGAAGCAATTAAAATGCTGAGCTGAGTTTTGTGTGCGTAGCCTCACTAAGGGTTTTTCTCTTTCCATTTATCTGGCTCTTTTAATCTATACTTCCATACGGAGGATTCCGTTATATCAGAGAGAGTTTGAGAGAACAGCAGGAGCAGCAGCAATAGAGCCAGTGGAACAGAAGTGGTCGACTCTCACCTGAGTCCAAAGGAGAGAGCTAAGCAATTAACATTAGTGTTACCATTAGAGTAACCAGGTTAAGTCCATTTGTGTAAATTTTATGAGTTTGTCTCTGGAAGATGAGTCTGTCTCTCCTACGAATAGAGAGAAAGTAAACGGACGACTGTGTGTGTGTGGACGATTGAGGTGCCGAGAGCAGAGCGTTTAATTATTCAACCAAACCTGCTATTTCGAAATAACCAGGAAGCTTATTACTTTGAATAAAATAACATTTCGTGACTCTTCAGTCCTGGAAATCTTATTTGTGTTCGCATCCACAATCTGAACCACCTGAGGCACACTATGCAATTAATTCACACGAATTTACAAAGTGCTCTAGTTCTTCTACCAGTTCTGCCTTAATCTTCGCTCTGTTTATGACATTATGACTGCAAGTCTGACGAAGCTCTCTACTCCAGCAGGTCACTACTACACAGCATACCTATTCCCTTCCATCTACACTCCTGGGTGTATTTCTTAAAACACACTAAAATACTCGCTTAGCCTAGGAAAGTATTTTTGGGCAGCTTGTGCTCCAATGCTCCAAACTTCCCTTCCAGAATGATAAGGCTTTATTTGGGCAGTAATAATCGTTTCGGTTGCCAGGAATCAGAGTTGCTCCTTATTTGTGCGAGCCATTTGGTCTAACGAGTCAAAATTTGAGTTCCTGCAGCAACAACACTACAACACTATTCTCCACCCACCCTCCGAGCTTTCTCAGAAATAGTAATGAGTTTTCTAGTTGACTCAATCCTCACGAGCTGTCAATTTGTCAGGCTTCATGTTTCGTTGTACACGTCCAGAGAGATTCCCCAATGGAAGGCCCACCCTTATTATTAACAGAGAGAAGGCTATTTCGAAGGAGAGAGCAGCCAGAGCTGAGATTGACAAAGATTTTGCCAAAGAAGCTCCCTCTCATTTTATTATTGTGCTTGTGGTGTTGTTAAGTAATACTTGTAATAATAGTAAGTAGGGATAGAAAAGGGTGGATAAAAATATTATATGCCTAGTGTCTCGATTCAAGAGTTTGCGACTTGCGAGTCAAAAGGTCTCGCGGCCCAGCCCTCTCACTCTCGGCTGTAAAAAAAGTAATTAACTGCTGAACTCCCCTACGACAAAATGACATAAATTTTACATGCAAACCAACAAACTGTCTAGAAAAATACAAATGAGAGTATATTCGCTACCAGCTACCAACTACCAACTATTGTGTAACTGAACTAAACTACTCGTGTGTTGGTGTGCAGTGTGTAAGTGAATGTCCATCGGCCCATAAACCCCCAACTTTACACAGGTTTCTTTCCGTACACGAAACGATATTTATGTCAAATCCGTTAGTACCAACGGGAATAATTAGTTTGTGTGTGTTAACTGTCTCAGATACTGAGATTACAGAAATTGCATTACACCCAGAAGTAAGCTCACTTATTCACCCGCACAAGAAAGTTTGCGTCAAAAACTTTTTGCACATTTGGCATTTTGCTTGCAGCTACACCCAAAATGTAGAAAAACACACGGCAGTCAACAGTCGTCATTCGTCATGCAGAAGCACAGACAAACTCGCAGTATTGATTCACCTTACATAGTTAAGGAGGAATACATCAAAACTTGTTGTGTGCAACATAAGGACGGAATCATTTAATTCACAATGTGGTGGTTGAACCAAAAGTCATCTTTAATGGAATCTTGTGCACTCAAACTTATCGATAAAAGTTTTTTACGTGGGACAGGGCGACAGGAGACGGGAAGGTGATCGTAGTTGTGTGTAGGCTGTAGGTCGTGTCTCGTGTGGTATTGGATATCGGCATTCATATCATAATCAGGACATAAGGATTGGTTATCCTTCGTTGACTCTGAGAGATATGGAATTATTAGGAGTACTGAAGCGTATCCAATTTAAGTCGGACCGCAATGCACAACAAATCGTGGGAGAGCCCAAAGATGAAACACTGAAAAAGTCACATCTGCTTTTTTTATTTGATATTATTGTGGAGTTCAGGACTGCGGCGTGTGTTCTGGAGGAACCCGTTTCATTGTATGGGGAGTGAGGACACGAGACAACTCGTGACCGAAAAACCTAATGATGTTTCGATTGTGCCGTTCCCATTGCCTAATATGACATTATTGCATTTTGAAGGAAGAAAGAAGGGCTGAGACTGAGAAGAATGGAAATCGGATGGGGTGTCACTTAAGCCGAAACTTGTGCATTTTATTTCGATTATTTATACAAGAGCAATGTGTGCATTCGAATTATTACCTACTTAGGAAAAGGGAAAACTTTTGAACGAAAGATGTGTTATGTATTTGTGTGTGTCGGTGACGTTAAATGCAGGCCTGGTGGATAAGTCCATCCACATGTATTTCCCTGTGTGTGGATTTTGTATAGAGCTGTTGTGTCAAGTCATAAAACACATTTGGTTTCGGTCTGCTGCTATACACATTTCTGCTCGTGCCTTTTCCGCTTCAAACCCACCGTTTATTGACAAAGTTAATCTGTGATTCGTTTCCTAATCTTCCCAACAGTGTGTTCAGCATGTGTGTCATATTTGTTTGTGACACATTTTGTGTAAACGATCGATGAGGAATCACAAGTGTAAGCGACCCATCGTAGGTATAAATCGCTCCTGTTAATAACATCATAATAAGATTATACTGATAAGCTTGAGAATATGCCTCTGCCAATCTCATTCACAGGTATTTAAGTATGAAAGCACGCAGCCAATATAGTGATTAACCTTTGAAGGTGGTTTGGTGATGAAAGGTCTGCGAATTACTGCGCGATCGTCACAATAACCGTCAGCTCATTCTTCATTCTTCATGAGTTTGGTCGTGCGAATTCCTAATTGATTTAAACTCCCGTTGTACAAGCATACGATTATGTGGTTTTGTCGTGTCCTCGTCTTTCGTCTCCTCACCAAGTTATTATGAAAGCAGGGAAAACATCGTAAAGCTGTGAAAAAAATGCTTGTTACTCAGTGAATAGATTTCCTTTAGTTTGGAATTTGTAAGTAGGCTAATTCTGCAGGGCTGTGCACTCCAGAGAATTCTAAACATCTAAGACGTCTAAGAGAGCTTGTGAATTCGTATTCGGGGTCGATTTTATACTAAAGTCTAAGTCTAGAAATGAGATAAAAATTTGTGCACTATCTGTGTGCCTCCCATTGGGGCCCTCACTCAACTATTTTTACTTTTACTTTGCACATTTTGGATGTGGGATAGAAAGTAATCAAGTGAGGAGAGAAATGAGTTCCCGTACAATTTTCTGCGTCGCTGATATCCAAATTATGTATTGCGTACTTTAGGCCCATGTGTGATAGTTGATCTGATGTGTGTAGTGATCTGAGCCATTATTGGAGATGGTCTCTCATCGTCCGCAAGGCTTCTTCGATGAATATTGACTCCTGCTGCTCAAGCCTGAGTGAGATGTAAAAGTGGAGAGATAAATAAGATTTAGGAAAGGAAGGAAGGAAATTTGATGGCATTGGGGTCATTTCCTTATTGATGCCAGCAAATTGCATATTTTCCTTGCCCGAAAAATAACATCGTGACTCGTGTGAGACACAACAGAGTCTTGGCAGTTTCAGTTCTCCGCCTGTAACTGTTTTTCCTGCGAGCTTTTTCAAAACAGGTTTCATCTCTTGGGATGTTTGTTGAGTTTAGTCAAGTTGGAGAATCATTTTGTACAGGAAGACTTTTAAGAGCTCAAGCAACCTCAGCTGCAGAACAGTGTGTCATTAGGCAGGGAGAGAGAGGAACAGCAGAGGAACGAACCTCTTTTTCATGAATTGACAATTTAGAAATGGTCTCATTTCCTTCTCTGAGAATCAAAGTTATTTTAGTGGTAGTTCTCCTAAGGAAATAACAAATTTGTTTTATTCCTTCGTGAATGTTTATTCGTGATAGGAGTCATTCACTTACAGGCAACGTAGGCTGTGTGCAGATACTCTAATCACTTCGGCAGGAGATGGAAGAGAACAATCCATTTTTGTCAACGAATTTGGTGTATTTTAGGCGTTTTATGGGTAATCATGATGATAATAGGAAAAATTACATTTGTGGGAGTCCAGGAAGCGTCTGCTGATGCGTAGAAGGATTAGATCTAAAGGTAATTTCCATTGTATCGTTCGTTATACACTTCCTAGAGAACTGGTTAGCTGGTTTCCATTCAACTTCCACGGCTTCATCATCGTTCGACGCTAACAGTTGGTTTACTTTGCACTCTTCCTCCGTATCATCTGTAGCTACACTTTCTCTGTGTACACACATATGCACACATAAATACACTTTAGAGACCGGAATGCCGATTTTGAGATAAATCACCCATCTATCAAAAACATCTCTTGACGTGTACAAGCCTAATTCCTTCTTAATACTTAAAACAAGTAGGCTACCTCAACGAACCACCACAGCAGCTCAAGCTGTTCAAGTTTCGCAAAGCAAAGAACACACACTCCACACTTGGGGTTACACCGACAAAACAACATCGCAGTAATAACAGTTTTGCTTATCTTTCAGCCAAAACTATTTTAGTTAATCCTTGATGTAATGATACTTGCTGTCAACTGTTCTGTCTGGGAAAAATACTCTACAGAAACACAGAAGCCAGCAGATAGAAAACCTATAAAACTGCACTAGAACATTTCAGTCTCTCACTTAATATTCAGCTGTTCAGGATAAATTCACAGAAACAGAGAGAGAGGAAGTTCAGGAGAATTACACACACACACCGTTTGATTTTATCACACGGTTTTGTTGGAGAAATTCCTCATGAGCGCATTAATTGGAGGTAAAAACATATGTGAAACAATTCTTTCCCTCAACTTCCACGGGAGAAGTTTATAGCAACTCAGCCTCCGGGATGAACGCAAAAGAATCGCTGAGTCTGTCCTGTTTGCTCTTCAAGTAACTTCGCAGTTTCGTGTGAGTGGGTCTATAGAGTTTTGGCAGATATAGAACCTAGCGCCTAGCTGCGTTCATTTAAATTCTAGAGTGAGAAGACTCTAAAGACTCCAAACCAATATGTAGAATGTGTAGCTCATTGGATTACGAATTCCCGTAGGGAGGACAATAAGAGTTTGATGTGGATTTAATAAGACATCGTGATTCATACTTGCCATGAATCATTGTGACTGAGGTGACGGGTGAACGGAGAGAAGGCTTCAAGCCTAATAAGAGTTCACCATTCGTTGTAGGTAGCGTGTGGAATGTAATAAAAGGTTATCACAGAAACAATAATGCAAAACAACGAAGAGAAAGACTTGATGAGGCATTTTCAGGTCAAGAAGTGGATCACTCAGACCTCCAGGGTTCACTGTTGGCCAAGTAAAGTGACTAAAGAACAACTACGTAGACTCATGTTTCGCTTCATTTCGCTCTGTGAAATCTAAAACTCCTTCTTCAAACAGTAGAGACCCAATAAGAAACTAATTTAATGGGACAACCTTTGGTCTATTGTAGCAGAAATTGAAGAAGTAATAAAAGCAAAGTCATTGAGTTTTGATTAAAATGGATGTGTTTGCTGGGTGACGACGCTAATAAGATTGACTTTTGCCTCAATCTGTTTTTAATTTCAGTTTTTGTAGGTTTCTCTAATTGACCAAGTTCTCGTTGTCATCCGTCTTGCTTATATTCTTCAGTCCACCTCCCTCCGTCGTCGTCATCATCAATGAGCCCAACTTCCCACTTCAACTCACTTAATCACGAATGACCCACAGGGTAACGAATGAAGGTACATCGATTCTTAAGAGCTGCAACGTGACATGGCTAAAAAATCCAGTTCTCTCAAACTCTCAACAATATTTGTGCACAAGAAAGCTGCACTGATGTAGACAAATTACACTAGTTCAACTGAGGACCACATTAAAGTCAAAACTGAACGTAGGAACGTATAATGACAATATAGACACTTTTTACACTTTAATGGAAGGTGTGCGGAAGAAAGAAGACAAAAATTAAATCAATCTCTGCCCCAGCAGGTCGTGCGTTTTTTGTTAATAACAGCAATTACGTACATTCAAGAGGCAGTAAATTAAAAAAGATCTGCGGTTGCATTTTATTGCAACTCTCCGATTATTTATGGGAAGTTGTGAAGTTGAAAGGTTGAAACTTGTTCGAGTTTCGAGTTGAATGGGATTTTGAGTGTGCAAGGGAGTCAGTAGGGAATGAAAAAGTGAGATGTGAAATAAATGTCTTGTTAAAAGCCTTGCCCAGACCTACTTCACCTTATATAGACAAGACGGAGCTATTTAATAGTTTGTGCCCTTGTGTCATGAATCAACAATTCGCATTTCAAACTGAATTAACTCTTCAGTTCAACGAGAGATCTTTTGGGTTCACATGATTCTTAATTGCCTGTTGGTTCACTGTTCAACCTGCAGTTCTTTTTTCTTGCCGTACGATTTGTTGCAGAAGCATTGCAATAATGGGATTTTGTCTCACTGGGCTAACGTGCCAGAAGGAGAGTGTATGGCAATCTGTCAGGTTGAGAGGTAACGGTATCCCCATGCCCATATTAGATTCTAATTCATGGTTTAGTTTTAATTGAAATTCGAACCTAAGTGAACCCACCCAATTGAATATTTCGATGTTCCTATGTCCCTAGCAGTGACGAAGAACATTTGAAGGGGACTAAAAAATGGGTTGTATGTTTCTAATTGTGAGAATTGGAATAAAGGCTTCATCGACATGACCATTTGAGAATTTGGGATGGTAAAATGATATCGGAAAGTGTTTAGATGTGGTGATTAGCATTTAGCAAATTGAATGACTGCACACAAAAGGACGTACGAAGATTGTAAGGCATGTGTACATCATTTACATTTAAAATTCAAATGAATTCAAAGATTCGTGATAAGTCAAACTCGTAGGAAGAAGAGTTTCTAAGACATTTCGACATTTCATTTGTTCCTTGAAGATCATGTGAGTTATGTGCGATTATGTTACGAATGTGTTCTCATCTCATTCATGTGTGGGGCCGAGTCTCCTCGGGAAGTTAAGCCAAATGGTTAGATATAGTTCAGATTTCAGTATAAGAAGAAGTAGTCCATTTAAACGATGGTGTGGATTTTGTTTACAGCAGAATTTGGGTCACAAACGTGTGTTTATCTAAACTGAATAGTGTGGAATTCTTTAAAAGTCTCCTGTATGCAACGCTGTAAGAATAGTTTCATTATTGGTTGTCTACATTTCTTGACATCGATTAATTAGTGATCCATGCTTTATTACTGTGTCAGTGATTTGAGTTCTTTCGAACTCTCAAAACTCAAGGACAGTTTCCTGAGAAATTAGCCTCCTGACGTCCTCTAAGGAATTTCATGTGAGAGAGTTCATCCGAGCAAAAGAATGCAGTTTGAGTGTTGTGATATGGCCGTTCCGTCAGTTGTTGTGCACTCATTTTTAATCAATAAATGTCACGTCAGTTAGTCTTTTACGAGTCTCTGTGTAGCCAACCAGCCAACAGGCTCAATTCATCACGAGATTGGTTTTAAGTTGTTTGCAACCTTCGTGAATCAGAGGAGGCCACGTTGCGTGAGATTACAAACCTCCTCTGCTTTATTTGTTTCAGCTTCAAATATTTTTCACGGGATTAGCAAACGGATCTTCTAGCCACTCGTGTGTATGAAACTATGAGAGTGTGTAGTGTTTGACGTTGACTCATAGCCAAGAATTTTGTCCGCTTTGTCACTAAATTTTTGGCAGATATTGAAGGTTATGCGAGGAGATTCATTACACTCACACTGACAATGAATCTAAGGCGTGTTTTAGAGCCTTATTATGTAGTCTCAATCTAACCAGTAGGCAGTTTGTATGGGAATTCGTGGTAGTTCAGAATTCTTCAGAATCAGAGGACAACCTGACCTACAACCACACACACACTTGCTGAAAGATTATATTATAACTCACCAATGAAAGATGACTGTATGATTATCAAAATGATCTTGATTAAGAAATCGCTATGTTGATTCATCAAGCGACTTGTTGAAAGGTTATAGTTTACAAATGATCAACAGAGACTGTGACATGCAAGGCGAAACTCTGAGCTTTTGCATCTTTCCAAGGCTGCAATACTTAATAACACGCTAATTCAATCTTCATAAATCCATCAAGCATCCCATACATTCAACATTCGTGTGTGAACAGTAACTCGCACTCCAAAGTAAATTGTTGCGAAGAGAATTCAAATTAGCATTCATTGAACAAATTGGAAATTGGATTTCTCAAACAAGCTCTCGTCCACAATCTCCTTTTTCTGTGTTCTTCGCGATTTATGATTTTGGCTGACAGACTTCGCATGTACAACACAAATGAATTAATCTTTATTGACTTAAATTTCCTTCTGTAGTGGATAATCACCGGGAGTGACATAATGAGCCACCTTCCTTCTTTCTACACACAAACAGTTTGCTGAATTTCACCCACATTAGCCTACAGCTGGAATTTACTAGAATCCTAAATTGGGTTTGAAAGATGGTGCTATTTATTTCATACACGTTTCTGCGTAGGGATTTTGGTGTGGTCTAGTTTTTTCCTCGTGTCTTCGTCTATCAGATCAAGGATGAAGCTTTTGGCACATCATTTTACTATCTTCTCCGTTTTAACGTAGAGGAAAGACGACCTCCAGTTTCTTCATTCTTCCACTTCATTCTTACCGAGAGTGACAGTGGGGATTGCAATAGATGCATCTTGAGATGATGTGTTTGTCAGGGTGACTTTAGTTTTAAAGGATGGGCGCAGAGTGGAAAGAGCGAAGATTAGTGAGTTTGGAGAACCTGACAGAAGGAAAAACAAGTGAAACCATCAGTTCAGCAGTTATGTCATTCTGCTTTTTTAAAGAATCTGATACAAAATTTATCACATGTCACTCTTCCCTCTGCTTGAGACTCGCGAAGAAATCCCGATTGAAGAGCTTAACCACTTTTTGTAGTGTGACAGGATGCGAATGGGAAGCTCAAGAGAGCGATTTGCCTCTCAACGAACGGAAACTCATGTTGCGAATTGACACTGAAAGTCCTCTGTGTGAAATATGAAAGATGAAAGCGAATTTTAAGAATAAATAAGTTCGTCTCTGAGTGGAATAGCCAAGTAGTAATAGACGGGAGGAGATTTATCCACGTGTGGGTGACTTTCGCTTTTTATGGACTCCAACATGCTTTCCACTTTTGACTCATCCCTTCCGATGGACTCAGCATCACTTGACTCTGAGGATTTGTGGAATTCTCAAGGAGGTTTTTTCCATGAATTTCATTTAAGGTAGGCCAAGGCTAAAAGTCGAGTCTCTAAAGGCGTTTTCGTCCAAATAGTCTTCCACTCATTTGACACGTCAAGACTTTAATAATCTTTATGCTCGTTGGTGCATTCCTTTATTATCCCATTTATCGAGTGGGGATTTATCATCTCTCTACTGCGTACAAACCACAAACCTGTGTAAAGCAGAAGGACTACAGGATACACACACATTTTTTAAGTTTTCTCCCACCAGAATAATATCAATGGATTCTTCATCTTGAATTTTCAAGAAAGTAGTTTAAAAATCAAGGAATTTTAAAATCATGTTCTCGTGGTTTAGTTGGCCATGTGAGAAACCTTCAGAATTCAAAATGTATTGCAAATGGGGAATCGATAATTCCGTTCATCATACAAGTGAAGTTCACACACTACATGGGAAGCTTAAATGGATGAATTATTGATCAAACCTCTTGTGGAAACCTTGCGATAGAAAGAATCAACTCGTTCATCTTTCGTTCTTCGCACAAAGCACGAAGTGGAGAGTGTAAATCATCTTCTTCTTTACAAAACCATCTTTCTCCGATGCCTGTGAAGCAATAGATCGCATTTTTAAATCGTCTCTTTGTACACGAGACCTCCACTACTCAATACTCCCCACACAATCTTTTGCAATAAGGAGAGTCGGGGGGCTCTGCGTGAAACGATCAAACAGAAGATACTCTCAGAGAAACAAAAAATAAAGACACTACGATTTTTTGCACACCTCGTAAAATTTGATAGCCACTCCATTTAGTGCAACAATTGAGCATTGTTCTCCATGACTGATTGTGAAATGAAGGCATTCTTAGGGATGCTGAATGGATCGAGAGATCGAGACTCAGTCTGTAGAGAATCTGGTGGTGATGGTGCATGTGTGTGTGATTTAATCTATCACCTGAGATGACCATTTGTGCCATGTTTTTCGTTGTAATAACGACGCTGCTATGAAAGTGTATTGTTATTTGCCTGCCATTATTATTATTATTACGTCGTGTTGTGATTATTATTGAAACAAAATTATGCAACTTGTAAGGGTTGAAGGGTGCTAGGCGTGCAGAAGAGGCCACGCCTTGAAGATTAAGATTACTCGAAGGTGTTGGATGGAAGGTTGGTGTACGTGATTACACAACCTGACTGCTCACCTCAGTTAGAGTCTTGTTATTATTTTATCACTCTCCCAATGACTCCCATCATCCTTCGATAAAGACTCTCTTGATTCCGCAAAGAATGGAGATGAGATTGGAAGGTGTGAGACTTCACTGACATTCACTAGGACTCACAGTCCTCCTCACTACTTAATACCTTCATTAATAATCTGAGTTGAACTTGCAACAATGAGAATGCATTCCCCAGCCTTATTATTACACTGTGCACTCGGATGTTCCTTGAGCAATTCCGAATCTCTCTATATAGTCTCTCTATAGATGTTGGAATGGGCGAGATATTATTTAACAATTAAACAACACCTGATATCTGTAATCGTGAGACGCCTCCTCATCATCTCTTAACATGAGCATCCATCCATTCATCTCCACTTTTATCCTTCATTATCCTCCTAATGGCTTTCTTCGTCCCTGTTAAAGGCTATCAAGGAGATAGTTCCATGTGGCTGGACATATTTCCTCAATAGCTGGATGTTCCGTAATCCCTGCCACTCCTTCCTTCACTCACAACCCTTCCAACCAAGTTTTGGTGTGGAACATCTCGTCTTGTCTCTCTAGATTACGCGAGTATTCACATAATCACAAGACATTTATTCTGCGATGGATAAAACGGCATAACCACCACCACCACTCCTCATCTCCCTATATGATCCTATATAATGATGACGACAGATGAAGTAGACGTGAACTGGAGAGACAGAGACACACAAGCTCATTCTCGTGTCACTCCGTCTGTCCAGTTCTCCATGACATGAATGAAATCTCATGGCGAGCCTAGAAAAAGATCCTAACGCGTACGTTTGTAGCTGTTGTGTATGTATACGCATTATTGGGAGCAGACTGTGTCATTCAAGAACAATGAGACTTGTCTTCGTTCTTTTGTGCTGCATTGTGTCTCCGTGTATTGATGAGGAGAGACCAGAGAGACACGTATAATCTCATTAGAGAGGCACAAACTGTATTTCCCAGTGGAAAAACGGAACAAGTCGAAGTAGAAGAGTGGCGAGTGAGGGAAAATAATGATGTTCCGTTTGGGAAGGGAAAAAGAACGAGGAGAGAGTGTGAATTAAAACGGAAAAAACAGGAAAGAGAGGGGAAAGTGTAGGGAAAGTTTGGGAGAGAGACTGGATCCCTGGAGGAATGGGAAAGTTGACAGTATCTCCTCATTCCTTGTTTAATGACGGATGGCCCTAATGAAACGAATTAAACGAGCAACCGAACTCATCTTTGTCATCCACAGGATCCACACTGGCTGAGACCTTTTCGCATAAATAAATATAAATGACTTAATCTGGCTAATAGTGGAGATGAATAAACAAGTGTGGAGACACAGGGCGAGACTCACGCAGAATACAAAGTCTGACGTAATAATAATAATGGGGGGTGTTTAGTGACATTCTCTCCCGTAGGCACCCAACCCACTCCACCACACTTAAGTTGTGTTGGAGCAAAGAGTGACGAGATTCCTTCCTCAGGATTAAGTTTCTCTGTGTGTAACAAGTTGTAAGGAAGGAGTGAGTAACGGAGTGTTTCTTGGTTTACAGGATGGATGACATTGCCAAAAGTATTTCGGCGTTGGACGACGTGATCGCTCTGTTTGATGACACGTCTCTGCCCTACTTAAACGACGACGAGGTTCTCCTCAACTGCAACGAACTCCGGGAGGAGCCTTCCTCCAAAGTCCTCCACACCTCCGACTTCCACAGAGTCCAGGAGGACATCACAAATTGCAACAGGTTCACTAGTCAGTTCTCCACGGAGTTGGGGCCCTCCAACGACCAAATCTACTCCAACAAGTTTCTCCTGTCGCACTCCTCCTCCACAGCCTCCTCCTCCGCATCCTCCACGTCTTCTGGAGGAGTTCACAAGAAAGGACGTCCTCCACGAGGAGGAGGAGAGTCCGTGGGAGGAACCTACTCCAAAGCCACCAGCTTCCAAGTGACGCGAGAAGAAGAACAAGTCGGTTCTGCAGTCAAGTCAAGTCGCCCTCAATTATCTCGCGGAGTTTTCTCTTCCCGGGAGCCCGAAGTTCCAGAAGAACCCGAAGTGGATTACTTCAACGACGGAGAAGATTCTCCGGGGAACAACAACAACAACGGAGCCCACTCTTCGTGTGGAAGTGGAGGGAGCAGCAGCGGGAGAGTTGTTCTCTCTGGAGGATCGAAGGAGGAGTGGAACTTCCCTTCGGAGAAGAACCTCCCTCGTTCCCTCAGGAAGACGCGGAAGACGTGTTTGATGGAGGAGGAGGAGGGACGGACGGTCGAGGGCGAGTCGCAGAGTTCCTCCAGCTGCTCCCACTCCACCGCCAGCCGCAGTGAGCGCAACGGCGTCGCCAGCAAAGTGAGTGAGGAGACGCCGCTGATGGTTGCAGCGCCGAGGAAGAGTGTCAGGGCGCCCAGCGACAACAATTCCCACGCCAGTTATTCCAGTTCCTCGAGTCTCAGTTTCAATTCCTCGTCCGAAGGAAAGGACTGCGGCGGTGGGGGCGAAGTGGTTGTCGTTCCCAAGCCGAGAGCGAGGCAGCAGGTTCCAAGCAGCGGGACGCCTCCGCCCCCAACGGTGACCTCTGTGGGGGGGAGCAAAGTCCCTCAGCCGAATCCGAAGCCTGTGGCCCCCAAGGAGCTCCCTCCTACTCCCTTGTCTCTCGAGGTTGAGATGAGTCGGGTGGGAGTGAAGACGCCTGAGGTGAAGGGACGGAGCAGCAGTGGGAAGGGGAAGGGAAGTCTGGGGGGGAGTGGGAGCTCCATCAGTCGCTCCTCCAGCTCCTCCTCCGGCGGAGACCCCAACTTCTTCTGCTCCACGAGGAAGGAGGTTCTCTCCAGCAGCTCCGGAGTCGTCCTCACCTCCACGTCCTCCTCCGCAGGCAGCCCCACCCACTCTGCCCCCCTCGCCCCCTCAAACCTCCTCCGCAGGGAGGACCACGTGACTGTCATTTCTACGGGAGGCGGCGACGTCGTGAGGAGACGAGGAGTCTCCTCCACTCTTCTGGGGGGACTTGACACTAACAAGAAGGTGTTGCTTGGAGGAGTTAATGGAGGAGGAGGAGTTCTGGAGGTGGACGACGGGTATCTCAGTATGATCAATCGCAACGAAGCTCCGCTCCTGTGGCCGGAGGAGTTCATCGAGAACGAAACCTTTTCGCCGGATGAGCTGCGTCGACTGTCGGTCCACTTGGGAGGAACGGAGTACGAAGAGACGGACGAGGAGGTCGACGAAAGTCGACGGAGGAGGAAAGGCGGCGAAATCGAGTTGGAGATTGTGGAGTACGAACGGGAGCCGTCGAGAAGAAGTCCAGTGGGAGTTCCGCAGCCGAGTCGACGGTCGAATAAGAACAAGTCGACGGTTGTGGAGAAGACGGACTACTTTTCTGATGATTCTCTGGAGGGGGAGAGTGAGGCGAGTTTGGAGGGACGGGAGGAGGTTTTCGGGAGGAGGGGGAGGAAGACTGGAGGAGGAGGAGTTTCGAGGATTCCGAAGATGGTGGGGGGCTCTGGAGGAGGAGGAGGAGCGTTGGCGCGGGAGGAGGAGCGGAGGAAGGCGTGTTCGTTCTTCGTGTCGCTGAGTGAGGGTGGAGAGGTAACGACGACGACGAAGGAGGCGGAGGGGAGTTCCTTCAGGAGTTCCTCCCTTCCGAAGGGGTCGCGGGTGGGCGAGGGCGGCGGCGGGAAGAGTAGAGCAGCTAACACAGATTCAAACTTGCGGGTGGCTAACGCTGAGAGGAAAGGAGGGTCGAGGATTCCCGTAGTTTGCAGTAACCCACGGAGCGAAGGTGTCGTGAGGAAGCCGACTGCCAAGCAGAGCAGCCTTCCTCAGTTGCGCCACACTAAATCGATTAACGTTGGGGGGCCTCGGGGGGGCGGTGTGGGGGGGCCTGTGGGGGGGGAGGCTGCTAACCTGAGGGACGCTAACAAACGGAAGAGTACAAGTGATCTGGTGGAGGAGGAGAGGACGAGTAGTTTTAACCGCAGTGGGACATTCCTTATTCCTTCCAGAAAGGCGGAGGTGGCGGAGGAGGACGCAGGGGGGGTTGTGGGAGGGAAGGGGGACGATGAGACGGACAATGACGAGGAGGACTTGTCGGTTGACTTGGAGGAGCCGGCGGAGGAGCCGTTCCTCCAACACGTGCCTCTCTCCATCGACGAACTCCGTGACTTTGTTTCTGAGATTATGGACACGGCCATCAGACACAGACTCACCCAAACTGACCTCACACCTGACGACGACACCCCTAACCACCACACTAACACTTTGGAGCTACTAACCACCAACCACACGAAGCCACAGTCGACTGAGAATGGAGGAGACGACGAGGAGCTCTCCTTGGAGGAAGATGATTCCAAGGAGGAGAAAGTTTTGTTGGCGGAGCAGTTTGAAGCCGTCGTGACGAACTTCCTCTCCGACAACGAGAGTTTCCTCCAGAAGGAGGAGGAGGAGGAAGTGGAGGAGGAGGCGGAGGAGGCGGTGGGGGAAGATGAGAAAAGCGAATCTCAAGACGACGTCCACTTGGCCACGTGTTCTGCTGTCCTCAGCTCTGCTGACGATGCAACGAAGGTGAGTTGATCTTTTCTTTTCAAGTGGCTTCCACTTCAAGTGGAAACTTTCCTGCGAGTTGATGAGGATTAAGAGTGGATTCGGAGTGGACAGGGAATTCGGGGAATTCGGGGATTTCTCTGATTGTGACTGATGAACTTTTGTGTGTTTGTGCAGCCGGAAGCGTTTGAGGGAGGAAAGTTTGGGGCATTGAGAGATTCTAGTCTTGTGGGGGAGGAGTCGATTGTGGAGGAAGGAGAGGAGGAGATTGAGGAGGAACTACCGCCAGCGTTTATTCCCACTCCGCCACCCAAACTGCCCGCCACGCCCCCTCCCCCCCACGAGGAAGCAGAGTCCAGAGCTCCAGTCGTCCACCTGCCCCCCACGCCCACCCCCCCACTCCCCACCATCCTCCCACCCTCCATGCAGAACAAAAGCTACCTGGCCGAGACTCGTTTCGGGAAGAAGGTGAACAACAACACGTCGACGCATCTGCTGCATCACCACAATTCAAACGTGCGGGAAGGGAAGGCGGCGCTCGACTTGCTGGCCGAGCGAATTTCCAACAGCAAAAAGTTCTCTAGTCCCGACGAACAGCAACTCGCCGTCTCCCACTTTGTTCACGACAAGAGGAACATTTGGGGGTGGTACGACCGCCCCTACGAATACGACGAAGGTAACTTCCCACCACCCAGTCCAGCCATTGTGCAAATCACTAATTGCCTAATTGACTAATTAATTAATTAATTAATTCTGTGCAGAACTACTGACCGTCAATTCTGGCGGCGGACGCGGCTTTGCAAGCCGTTCGCAGGAGAACCTCGTCGACGCCATGACGAAGGAACGCTTCCAAAAGAGTTTCTCCACTCGCGGCCAGTCATCCACGTTGCCATTGAATTGTCGTCCGCCAACCACCCAAAGGAGATCCTCCACGTTTAGGAACATGTTCAACAAGTTCAGACGAAGTAAGTCTCCCTAAAAACAACGTTTCCCCAAGTTTGGAAGATAGGCTACAAATGTGATTGTGTGGTTTGCAGACAAGGGGACGGAGTCGTCGATGAAGGAGATTGGAGAGTACCACGGGGACGATGAGGTGCAGTCGATCACAAGTCGGGAGACGGGAGCTTCGGAGACTTCGAAGAAACGGGGATTCTTCAGCAGACTTTTCAGACGGAGCAAGAAGCACTGAGGAGGGAAAGAATGAGGAGGCGTAGTGTTTTAAGTGTGATTGTGATCCAGTGTTCTTTCTGCTAAACTATCACTACATCATTTTAGCTTTTGACCCTACTTTCATAATATTTAGGAATTAAGTATCTCGCTAATGTGTACATACGGAGAGAATGTAGAGAAACGAAAATCTATTGTAACACTCACCCTTAGACAAATCGTAATAAAAAGTAAACCATCTTATCGTAACACAACCAACAAACGAACCCTTTCTCTTTCATTCAGTTTTTAATGAGTCCTACCAAATCAACTGACAAGTAATAAAACATTATTTAAAACTCGGGATACTTCAAGTTCAAAGCAATTGCTGCTGCTTTACATGAGATATCGCTATAAATTAACACACCTGATTTCATGCGTACAAGATGACTTTAAGTGTTACCAAAAGAGCTGCCCACGCTGGAGGTGGTAAGTGAGGAATTATTAGTTAGACTTGTGAGCTTACTTAAGATGAACAGGAGGAGGAGGAGTTTGTGGGTGCGACGCGAAATGACGAGAGATTCATCAGAGTGAACTGGAATAATACTAGTTGACCAGCTGGAGCTCAGCTTCTTCCCAACAGAAATTTAGTCTTCAGCTGCTTCGTTTTCTGTGGAAGAGTCACTGGAGGATTCTTCATGGGGTAACTCCCGTTCCAGAATGTAAGGATACAACACATCTCTCCTGAAGTCTTCTGATGCCCACACAGCTCCGCCGTCGTGAACGAGGGATTCGCTGAACGAAATTCCACCAGATATTTCTCGGTTCTTTGGTGTGATCGCCAACTCCACTTCGAACTTCGATGGAGTCTAAAAATACAAAAGTTACGATGTATTCTTCACTCAAATGCGAGTCGTAAAACTGAAGTAGAACTGCTTACGATTGGCCGAAGCACGTGTGCAATCACTTGCACATTTTCAGCAAGAACGACATTCAAACGATCCAGCTTCCTCAGAACTTCGCAACTGTAACTTGCCTTTCCTGCCACCGGAATAACCGGCAGGGAACAGGCTAAAGCTAAAGATTGAATGTCACGTAGTGTCTGCGGCATCTCTCGCAGCGAGTCTAAGGTTGTCTTAATGAGGAGTCCCGTGTCGAGGAGACGGACAACAGCTTCTCCTCCATCGATGTAAGCCACCTGAGCTCGGAATCTGAGGAACAATTAAATTAATTGGACACGATTCAACAAACATTAAATTTTTTTGTATTTTCTGCTCGTACAATTCTGTCTTCTCAGAAGAAACGATTGCCAAGCAGAGATCTCCAACTCCCTCTTCCCAAGGAGAATACGGATCCAGAGTTAAACTTCCATAGCGATCAAGTCGATCCTCAACGTCAGTTTTAATGTCTAATTCTGACATTCGTATCACAAAGAAATTGTTGAAACTCGTTGCACCAGGACACAAGTATACCTGAGAAACACACGCACAGAAACTTGTAAACCCAAAATTGATTGCATAATTAAGGGCGCACAGGAAACCAGGAAATCAAATTTTGTCTCGTATTTGAATACGACAGAATTTTGATTACTGAATTTAGTCTGTTGGATTTTAATTTTTCGATTAGGCCACGTCAGTAAGCTTCCGAAAACAAACAAGTTGCCGCATTCAAATAGCCCAGGATTTGTTTTCCAGGTGCTCTAGCTTTTTTAAATTTGAAAATACATACTGGTTGTGCATCTTCCACTTCAAAATTATTACGCTGGTGAGCCTCTTTACGTGCGGCCGTCATTACAAAGTGATCACGGTATTTTCTAAGACGATCTTCTGCGGTACCTAACCATGAAGATTTAAAAAATAGATTAAAACTTGTGTGAATGGTTTAATTAAAATAATCAAAGAACATTTCGACTCACACTCCGTCACAGACGTGTTGTCTGCTAAGTCGTTACGTACATTAAGTCCACCAGCAAAACAGAACATTTCTCCCCAATGACGAGTCCGATCAACTGGCGCAGCAAGCTATGAACAACCAACCCAATAATTGTTAATCTTTCACTAAGTGATTTTTAGCACGTCTCTTACGTATGCGTCAACACGGATTGCAGTGGTATAGAGGGCGAGTGCCTTCTGAAGATAATCCTGCATGTCATTCACCGCCGGGTCTAAATGAACTTGAAGATACCTCAGCAGTCCAAATCTAAAGCAGAGTCGTCTTTGGCTTAAAAACTTCTGGGGCAGAACGAATATTCCTTCTGGGCTCATTTCATCTTCCAAGCCGATGTCAATCAATCTAACTTTAACAGTTGAGTGGGAAGAATTAGCAACCCGAACCACCTGGGCTCGTTGCCTCCCAGAGTTATTCAAAATGTCTCCTTCGTATTGCACAACACAGTAATCTCCCACTTTCACACATTCCATCTTCTCAACGTCAATTTTTTGAAGCGTTCCCATCTCCACAGTCCGTGAAATCGCTTTTTCATCTTCCCATCTCAGGTACATTCGATTGGCATCCACAACACAAGTAGGTCGTACCTGGCACCGATCAAAAATCGTCCAGTTTAAAACATTCCACTGAATCTCCAGATCGCTTTTTGCCAAACACTTACAACAACAAAGACTCCCAAAGGAACTTGCATTTCCTCATCAATCGGTCGCCTACTTCTTCTGTTTCCCATCGAGAGAGACTCCAACTCTACAAACCACCCATTCGTTTAAGTCCAGCATCAAAAACATTAACCCAACATTCAAGTCTAATTGCGTACCTTTCGTCAATCCGTTCAGTTCGTGATCTTCCATCGAAGTAACCAAAGCGTCCTCAACTTCAGCCTTCTCTATTCTGTCCATCTCATCCCACAGCGTGGAAACGACACTCCTCACTTCCTCACTCACGCTTTTATCTTCACTCCGATTCTGCTTGGATTTCCGGTCACATTCAGAGTCATCCGCAGAGTCGAGTAGGCCAGTCTTCGGTTGCAGTCTTAAGAGCTCCACGTCACGTTCCTCCAACTCATCTTCACTCCCCCCAGAAGTCGACATCACTTTCCTATCCTTCATCCATTTTGACTTCATTTCGACACTCTCTTCCGAGTCTCCAGTCAATCCTGCGCCTTCTTCCCCGTCACCGTCAGTCTCAGTGAAGGGCCGTCGATTGCTGTCATCGTAGCGATCATACGCACCTTTCATTGGAGTTGTAAGCTCCACCTAGCCAAGTACAATTCATTTGAAGTAACGTTCATTCAAAGACGCAGTCGAAAAACAGAGGATAATTTACCTCCACATTTCCATGCAGCCGAACGGTCTGAGAATCTCCGCCTTTGGGGCTTTTTTTCGCCTTTGGTTTCTTATTGGGTTGGGCAGAGTTCTCTGCTTTCGGTTTAAGGAATGGATTAGGCTTCCCTGGTAAAAGTTTCGACATTCCCGTGAAAGGTTGGACAGTTGATTGTCCTCTGTAGACAGGAACAACGGAGGCGTCGCTACGAGCACCAAAATACGTTGCGACGGGGTCTCTTAATATTTTGTCATTATGAATTAGAGGTTCGATTGGTTTGCTATGAAGTGAATACCCAACTGACGGAATCGTATTTTCTGGAAGTCGCACTATTCCTCGTCCCCTCCCAACCGACCGTCCAACTACCAACGAAGATGTCGAGGGAAACTCTTCGTGTGGAAATAATTTCGTTGGCCCACCACACGACCTCATGTCGAAATGGCCCTTCCCTCCCAACTCATAAGCATCGCTCATCATTGCAGGTCCGTAAGAAGACGGAGGAGGCTGACTCATCGACGAGATCATTTCTCCGTAAGATTCTCTGTATCCGTGGGAATGACTGAAGATTCCTGTGGGACGAGGATTCGGTGGATTGTTGGCGTGTCGACTGCTGCCCGCATTTCGCTTTCCTCCTCTGAATGACGCAGCAGATGACTTCGGAGGAAGGAGTGGCTGGGGAACTATTGTCGTTTCTGATCCGAAAGGAAGTGTTCCTCGACCTCGCCCTCGTCCTGGCTTCGTCTTCTTGTTTTCACCCAAAGGTCTCTCTACCGTCACCGGCTTCGCGTTACTTGCAGCTGCACCCGAAGAAGTAGATGCCGTTTTTGTTGTTGAAGAGCTTGCTGGAGCAGCCTTAGGTGCTTCAGAAACTTCTCTTTTCAGAATCGTAATTTTTGGCGGCTCTGAATTATCACCAGACGAAGCTTCTGATACAAACGGTTTGGAAAAATTCTGCCTCGAGAAACCAAACGGTTGTTTGTCAAGCTTGTCTTTCGCAACATCAGCAACTTTTCCTCCACGGCGTAATCTGCATTGCATATAAATTCATATCAAAGTTATTTCCGCATGGATTATTTTATCTACATTAAAACTTTTAAAGACTTACGCTCCCTTTAGACAATTTGGGTTGCAAAACACCAAAAAGCAATTTGTGCACACTCCCACAATACAAGTGGCGTCACAATAGCACTTGGAGTCAATTATGAAATGTGGACAGTTGTCGTTGTTGTTCCCTGTAGAGTTTTCATCAGGTGTTGGTTCCTTCTTAGCTCGAACGGCTGCCGCGAATTCACTATTAGTCAGGCATAACTTAGGAACAGATTCGGGGAGCATAGGTGTGTCCCAGGAAAGTGAATTAGATGGAATCGACGGGTTGTTTTCCTTCTTATCCGATTTTTCGTTAGGACTGCTTTTGGGTTTTCCCCTATTCAAATATACAAATGTAAATCATGTTAAGTAGAAAACTTGACACAAAATCCCGACGAATAATACCCGTGTTCCCGATTGGAATTGACAAACATCCGACTCCGTTGAGAACCACCCCCTCCTCCTCCAGGCGGGTTCTTATTGGCACTGTTGTTACTTGGAGGGGGTTCTTTGAGGCAAGATGGAAAAGGAACTACTGTTTCTTCTTGCAGCCACCGTCCAAACTCGTTTAAATCTTCAACTTCGTTACAAGCAGCACCAGTGGATGTGTTTTCGCACATTCTGCAATAAAAAGTAAACATTAAACATTGAGCTGCAAAACATGCAGAGTTAATTATTTCCAAGAAAAATAGCAACAACATATCACTTACCTCAGATTTGAATTTGACGTAAAGCTACTAGCTAACTTTAAACACACATGAGTGTGTTTAAGTGTGGGTTAAAATATCTGCCATAAGTTAAAACAATAAACATTGGTTTGAATTCAGTAATTTATAAAAAAGAGATAATTAAGAACGTGTGTAAAGACAACGAGATAAAAATTCTATACAATAAACAGTTAACAGCAGCTCTCGATTTGAGTAAAACTCTTACGGCTTTTTCAGGCCAATTCTGTACACTATGGTAAGCTGAGTAGTCTGGGAGAAACTTGCAAGACTTGAAACGGGTGTACATAGTCTACAAGCTGGATCAACTGGAGATGACATACCAGGGAAAGAAAAGATGAGTCCGTCCGGTGCGAGAAAAGATGTTCTCTAGACAATACTGCCTTCAATCTTCTGCCTTCTGTGCTAATATGACATAAGCCATTCTGAATAAACGTGTCGTAAATTCCCAAGCAAACATCTGAAATCGATATAACAAAAAATTTCAATATTACGAGATCATCTGGGTATTAAGGTTACTCACCATTTACCTGCAGCGCAAGTTTACATGCGATTTGTCAGATTGCATGCAGACATGAAAATCATGAGTATGCTAAAAGTTGTAGCAACACATACGGCAGTTTCAATGAATTACAACATTCTAGTCATTCTTGTTATTGCAGAAGTGTTTCAACTATTACAAGAGATTTACAAACATACATTTTTCGCTATTAAAATAACTTACACAACCATACAACGTTTGCAGGAGTCTCCTGTTGAAGAAAGTTAATTAGGGCATATACACGGGAAAATACATACATACAAGAAGTAAAAGAAATTATATCATATAAATGAGCACATGATATAACACAGCTTGTTAATTACATAAATATGTCATCCAATCAATACTGCTAGTCATAAACTTGTCAGCGTATAAAAATTTCAGATTTAAAGGAATCAACATTTACAACATTTAGAAACTTAGTCCGATTGTCAAACTGGCCTAAGGTTCAAATAAATTGTGATTCTAATAGGTTGCTAGATTTCAAACCATTCCCATACTTGTGGGTTTATTTTACGGGAATCATTTTCGTTCCATCATGAATGCTGAACATGACTCAGATTCATCAAAGGACTTTGTGGGGATATAACGTTGTCCCAACTTATGACCAGGTAACGGAGGAGCCGAAATTCCATTTTTCGAGATTTCGAAAGGTACACATTGTACAGGCAAATACGGGCAAAACACGACCTTCATGAATCGACCTGTTCTTGGATTATTGGCAAGGAAAATTCGAGAAGTTATCATACTGGACCATGCTAATCCAAGCGAAGGTGCATTTTGGTCCTTTTCCACAGTCGCTACCATAAGAGAGGAACTTGGTCGTCTGGCAGAAACCTAATAAGCAAATTAACAATGAAACTTAAAAATTATGTATTACACAATGCAATTTTAAGGATATTCAGCCACCCACTTGGTTTACAACAACAACCGCCAAATTATTCGCCCTGGCAATTTGATGTAACTTCTTCGCCAATGTCATCAGTTCTTCTGCTTGGTCTTCGATGTTCATGTTATCCGAGGGATAAACAGCAGCCACAGAATCCAAAATGATAACCCCAGCATTCAACTCTCTGCACAGATTCGACAGCCGAAACCACACGAAGCTCATTAAGGCTTCCTAAAGTTCGAAAACAAAAATCTGATGAGCATATCACACTACAGCACACGGGAATCTTCACTCGTTATACGACTCACAGAGTCCAAAGTGTGTTCCACAGCGATATTCGACACACACTCCTTCGGAAAGGTGGGATCATTCTCAGTGTAAAACTTGACAAGTTCTGCGAGTCGTTTGGAAGGGAAAGCGCACTCCGTAGAAATATACACAGCACCTGCAAATTATAAACACTCATTAAAATAAATAAAAAGAATCATTTTGATTCCTTCCACGTATAATTCACAGCATTTACCCAACTTGGACGATTTCTGTTGCACGCTGAGACATAGCTGAAGCCCAAACAGCGTTTTCCCCGTCGCGCTTTCTCCAACAAGTTCCGTGACTTCCCCGCACCTGAAGCCTCCTTTCAGTTTTTCGTCAAGCTTAACATCGCCGGTCGACACAAACCTGTCCTCAATTTGATCCGCCGTCTTTCCCGTCTTCTGCAAGTGAGTTGGGTCGATGTTTGCTGCAACATCTTCCTCCGAAACGTTTTCCGTATCCCCACACGCACGAAGGTCCTCAGAGGTCCTCAGACCTGTACAGATTTTCTTCATCTTGTCGTTGTTCCACCACGTCAATCAAAGGTGTGCAAAACACGCGTCGCAATAATCAGTGCAGAAATGAAAACCTGCACGTGCTGCCTGCAATGGCTGCGATCTGCAATGGCCTGCATGCAATGTCGTATCTTTGTTTTACACAGTCGTCTGCATCTGCGTCACGCACATTTGAAGAGACCAATTCGCGCCCACCTTCACAACCTGCCCGTCTCATTCTGCCCCTTGCGAATTACATCTTTGTTAGTGAGACAATTCACCTCACAGCATTCATAACCTTGCACACCTCATCTGTGACCATCAAAAGCAAATCAGTCTTATCACACCTGCCGATGTCAGTATTGTGACGAATGTCGAAGTCGACGAAGAACGAGGAGATGCAGATGCAGTTTAAAACACTACATAATCTGGGCATTTAGTTATTTAGGCTAATCACCATTTACCTGCAGCGTAAGTTTACGTGCGAGTTGTCAGGTTCCATGCAGACAGATGTAAATCATGAGTATGCTAAAATTTATAGCAACCATACGGCCGTTTCAATCAGTTACAACATTCTAGTTATTTTTATTATTGTGGAGTGTTTCAAGAACTACAACAGATTTACAAAAAATCCTTTTTCGTTATGAAAATGATAAAATAATCTGCATAACCATAGATCGTTTGCAGGAATCTCCTATAGGAGAAAACTAATAAGGGTATATACATACGAAAATACATCTGGCAAGTAGCAGACAATACTATATAAATGGGAACTACTTAAATATGTTAACCAAACTTCGATGTAGTCATACAATTTCCTGTGTATACAAATTTCAGACTAACAGGAATCAACATTTAGAAACTTAGTCCGATTGTCATATTGGTCTGAGATTCTTGTGATTATCACTTTCGTTTCATCATGAATGTTGAACATGACTTAGACTCATCAAAGGACTTTGTGGGGATATAACGTTGCCCCAATTTATGACCAGGTAACGGAGGAGAAGAAATTCCATTCTTGGTGATTTCAAAAGGAATGCATTGTACAGGCAAGTAGGGACAGAACACTACCTTCATGAATCGACCTGTTTTTGGATTATTGGCAAGGAAAATCCGAGAAGTTATCATATTGGACCATGCCAGTCCAAGCGAAGGCGCATTTTGGTCCTTTTCCACAGTCGCAACCATAAGAGAGGAACTCGGCCGGATTCTAGCAGACACCTAAAAAGCAAATTAACAATGAAGCTTCAAAATAATCAAATCCCACACAATGAAATTCCAAATTATATTCAGCTACCCACTTGGTTTACAACAACAACCGCCAAATTATTCTCCCTGGCAATTTGATGTAGCTTCTTTGCCAATGTCCTTAGTTCGTCTGCTCGTTCTACAATATTCGTGTAATCCGATCGATAAACAGCAGCCACAGAATCCAAAATTATAACCCCAGCATTCAACTGTCTGCACAAAATCGGCAGTCGATTCATCACGCAACTCATTAAAGCTTCCTAAAATCCGAAAACAAAAATCTGATGAGTATATCAAACTAGAGCATACGGAAATCTTCACTCGTTATATGACTCACAGCATCTAAGGCGTGTTCCACAATAATATGCGACATGCAGTCCTTCGGAAATGTGGGATCATTTTCAGTATAAAACTTGACGAGTTGTGCGAGTCGTTTGGAAGGGAAAGCGCACTCCGTAGAAATATACACAGCGCCTGCAAATTATAAACACTCATTAAAATCATAAAAATAAATACAAAATAATAATTTTGATTCACAGCATTTACCCAACTTGGACGATTTCTGTTGCACGCTGAGACACAGCTGCAGCCCAAACAGAGTTTTCCCCGTCGCGCTTTCTCCAACAAGTTCCGTGACTTTCCTGCACATGAAGCCCCCTTTCAGCTTTTCGTCAAGCATAACATCGCCGGTCGACACAAATTTGTCCTCAATTTGATCCGCCGTCTTTCCCGTCTTCTGCAAGTGAGTCGGGTCGATGTTAGCTGCAACATCTTCCTCAAAAAAGTTTTCCGAACCCCCACTCGCACGAAGGGACTCAAAGAAAGCCAGGCCCGCACTAATTTTCTTCATCTTTGGCGTTGCTCCACCACGTCAAAAGTGTCCACAACACGCGTCACGTCAAAACAATCACGGCAGAAACAAACACCTAAACGTGCTACCTGCATGCAATGTCGAATCTTTGTTTTCCACACTCGTCTGCATCTGCGTCAACCACAAATGAAGAAGAATAGACGAATTCGCGCCAGTCAAGTTTGAAAGTTCTCAACCTGTCCGTCTCACTAAGCCCCTTCAGATTTCCTCAAATCACCCCACCTTTATCTCATCTCTGAGACTTTCATGATTCCTTCAGAAACCTTTCTCCTCTCACGAAATAATACAAAATTTTGAAATGCTTTTCAAATAAATTCCAATCCAACCCGAGTTTTCGCTGATGTTTAAAATTCTCATGGCACAAAGCAGTAAGTTTATTAAGTATTACACGTGTGTATATTCAATAAAATGTATTCGTAGTTAGTTATATCGAAATACTTTAAACTGAAAAACTTAATAAATAATCTATTGAGAGCTATCAAACTAACTACAGCTACCAGAGTTACATGTAGTGTGTCTGACGAGAAGAAGAAGAGCTTAAACATCCTTCCTCCGTATTCTCTCTTAATTAATTACCTACCAAA
Source organism: Isotomurus maculatus (assembly GCA_034696585.1). Lineage (NCBI taxonomy): Eukaryota > Metazoa > Arthropoda > Collembola > Entomobryomorpha > Isotomidae > Isotomurus > Isotomurus maculatus. The sequence continues at coordinate 121,644 of JAQGAC010000003.1, read as the reverse complement.
AGTCTATCGGTTTGTGTGTACAACGCCCGTGTACGCTGCTTACTTTAAAGTTGCATACAATCATATTAAAAGTTGGCTTATCCACAAGTATTTATTGTGTTTACACTTATCCTCCTTAAGTAACATCAAGTTTCCATTTTATGAAAGTATACCTTAAATTATATCTCATGCATTTTCCCCTAATATATGTTTCTTAATCTTCTGTTACCCTTAAACTCCTCCTCATTTCCTTAACCTTCACTTACTTACTACACACCTTAACTAATTAGAAGTACAAAGTATTTTACAATCTATTTATAATGCATTCATTTTTGCACATATAATTTCTATCATTTACTTCTTATCCAGTTTAACGTAAACCTAACGATTGTGAACGCTTAAGGTTGTTGAAGATTCCCTGTGATCTTCTTCTAACTAATTAATAACTACCTAGACACGTACACTAATCACTCACATGTTTATATAATATCTACTTAATTATTTAGTGTGAAACAAGCTTCTCATTTTAAAACGTGTGTTTTAAATCATCATCACCTTCCGCTTTGGTGAAACAACATAACATAGTAAATATATATAATATGTATAACAATACAAGAGTTTCTGTATCAAAAGTATTATTGTATTGATCGTTACACTTGAAGAAGGATGAGAGTTCCAAAAAGTTCCAAAAGTTCCAAAAGTTCCAATAAATAAACCGAACTACAACACATCCAAACATTTACATATTTATGCGTGTGTATAGTAGATGATAGCCTGACCCGAATTGCATCTTTGTTAATTAGACAATTCACAGTTGCTTGCATAAAAATAGGCCATAAAAATACTTAATGACATGCTGCGTTATATGTATAAAATATAGCACAACTTCATTACAATCATTATTCCTCTCCCGTAGCTGTGTGGACTATTTAATTAATGTAAATAAATAATTAATAATCACCCCAATCATCATCAACAATCAAAAGTTCCAAAGTTCCAAAATACCAAAAGTTTTAAGTAACAAAGTCTGCATAGGCTCATTGTTGTGTGAGTGTGCCTCATTATCTTTTACCACATGGCACGAGTAAAATCTGCTTTATAATAATATTTCCTCCACCCCCTCCCACACTTCCCACCTCTCTACTTAAGTAATCAATTAATTAAACTCCATCCACTAATTAAAACAACCCCCAAACACAGAGGAAGAATGCAGAACGAATAAATAATAATTAGTTTTGAGCTTTCTCTTGACTAACTTGATGGCGGAGAAAAACCTGATTTGTGACCATCAAAAGCAAACCACACCCACCGACCTCACTTTTGTGACGAATGTCAAAGTCGACGAAGAACGAGCAGAGAGAGAGAAACAGTTTAAAATACTTGATTAAATATTTGATCGATTAAAAAACACAAGACACTTAAAATAGTCCGCTCTCCGTAAACACAACGAGAGTCATTAAGTGTGAAGATGTGTTTACGTGTGTGTGTGTGTGTGTGTGTGTGTGTGTGTTTTGCATCTGCATCGCATCTTCCAAGGCAGCGCGCGTCTTATAGCAAAAAGGAGTATAAAAAAGTCTATAAAAATCCTTCTTCTAACGTTATAACGTGTGTGTATATGTGTGTATATGTGTGTGTGTGTGTGTGTTTGAAAGATGCAGTTTGCAGTCTGAGATATTCCTACGGAGGATTGTTGTGTGTTAATGAGCTAAGGAGTAAAGTGTTTGTTTATATACAAAGAGACGCTTTCGAAAGTGAGTTGAGAAAGTAGAAGAGACCGTTTGAGACTTTTTGAAATCGCCGCCACACGCGCGTCTACACGTTAATCATATTGTTCTCTCCCTTTGTACGAATTACTGCCAAGTGTCGCGTATTCCATTGTAACTTAAGTAGCTTTGTTATTCTCTCTTATTGCACCGCTTCACGAACCTTCATTCGCTCCCACCCACCCACCCTCCTCCATTAGAACCTTTAATTAGAAACATTAATTAGTTAATTAGTCTAGTGATTAATTAGGTGGCCAATGAACTCACGTGAAGAAGGACTGGTTGGGCGGCGTGTTGGGGTTGTTGGGGCCTTGTTGCTGCATCGGATTCCTCCCGTTGTTCGACCCCGTCGCGTACAGTTGTTGTTGGAAGTGGTGGAACTGCTGAGCATAGGCGGGATCCGACGGAGGCGGCTGCGGGCCCCCCGAAGGGCCGTTCGGAGGACCCCCCGGGTATCCTTGCGGAGGTCCCTTCATCCCCCCGTTGGGCCCGCCCCCCATCATTTGACCGCCCATTCCTCCGCCCATTTGGCCCCCACTTTGGTCCATCATTTGGTGCGGAGGGGGTGGGCCGCCGCGCATAGGGCCGCCCATGTGTTGGGGGGGTCCGTTGTTGCCCATGGGGCCTCCTCCCATTGGTCCTCCGTTGTTGCCCATGGGACCTCCTCCCATTGGTCCGTTGTTGCCCATTCCTCCCGGACCTTGCGGAGGGCCTCCCGGGTATTGCATCCGGTTTCCCATCGCCCCCACGTTCACACTCATCTAACAGCCAACAACTCCGTAAGACAACAAATCAGGATGAAATGATAAGCTCCACGCGACTTACTCCCATGTTGACGTTGACGACAGGGCCGGCGGAAGGGTTGGTGTATCTCTGAAGGAAGTCCAGGTTGGGTCCAGTCCTGCCCGCAGGTCCTGGGCCGCCCATGGACGGAGAGCACATGCCACTGCCCCCCTGGTTGTGCGGGGGCGGGGGGCGTGCCGGGAGGTACTGAATTGTGTTCGGAGCATTCGGCTTCACTTGGATGTTCGTCCCTCCGAAGGGTCTCTGCGGCGGCCCGCCTCCTCCGCCGCCAGGCCCACCGCCGTTGTTCGGCATTCTGTATGGGCCGCCCCGCACCTGCCCCCCGTTTCCTCCCCCCCCTGGACCCATCCGCGGGGGTCCCTGGTTCCCATAGCCCATCCTGGGAGGCATCTGTCCGCCCCCACACCCCATCGGCCCCATTCCCCCCATCGGCCCTCCCATCGGCCCTCCAGGTCCTCCCATCGGCCCTCCTTGACCCCCCATGGGTCCTCCCATCGGCCCACCAGGTCCTCCAGGTCCTCCAGGTCCCATCTGACCGCCCATCGGCCCTCCAGGTCCTCCCATCGGCCCTCCAGGTCCTCCCATCGGCCCTCCTTGACCCCCCATGGGTCCTCCCATCGGCCCACCAGGTCCTCCAGGTCCTCCAGGGCCCATCTGCCCGCCCATGTTGTTATTGGGTCCGCCCATGGGCCCTCCTCCGCCGATGGGAGGCATGTGGCCCATTCCAGGTCCCATGGGGCCCATCTGGCCGCCCATGTGGCCGCCCATCTGATGTCCCATGGGGCCCATGTTGGGCTGGTTCATGTAGGGAACGTTCTGGATGTTCATCTGCTGGATCGTCATCGTCGCATTGACGTACGTGTTGTTCACCGTCTGCGGCCCACCCATCGCCACGCCTCCCTCCACGTTCTGCAAAAACCCTCAGTTAACACGGCCCTTAGTGAGAAACCCCGGCCTCCTCCTCACTCACCTGCACGCTGTGCATACTCGTGTTGAAGTTGACCATGCTGGGATTCATGAGACCAGGTGGGGGTGGATTCATCCCCCCGCCCCCTCCGTAGTGACTGCACACACACACACACACCATTAGCCTTCATCTTTACTTAAAGATACTTCCTCAGTACTTAAGGTGGACTCACCCAGAAGAGGAGGAGGAGGAGTTGGGTGGGGTGCCCCCCGTAAGCTGCTGAGACATTTGTACCATAGAGGAGATGGGGTCGAAGGCGGGTTTCCCGGGGGGCCCGGGTCCCGACAGATTCGGGTTGAGAGGGACGTTGTCGAAGACGGCGGGAGGGCCGACGTCGGCGTGGCCGTCCATGGCGACGGGGGGGAGGCCGCCTTTGCTCATCATGTTGCAGCCCGGCCCGTTCATCCCCCCGAACCCCATCGACCCCCCCGAGTTCTGATTGGACGAGGGCGTCGAGCTCTTCATCCCCTCCATCCCCATCGTCAGCGGCGTCCCGGGCTGCGAAGTCGAGTCCACGCCGCGCGGACTCGGGTTCGGCGTCGTCGAGTTGTTCTTCGGGGTGATCGGACCCACGCTGCCCGGGCGCGCCGACGGATTCGGCACGGGCGTCGGCGGCGCCGAGTGCGACGGCTTTCCCATCGGAGTGGACGGGTTCATGTCGAGCGACGACGGCGCCATTCTGGAGGAAAAGAGACGTGAGGAGGAAGCAGAGGGGAGGGGATGAGTTGACGTGTTACCCGGGAGAGGAGTCGGCGGGGTGGTCGGTGAGGCCGACGTTGGGCTGCTTCTGGATGGTCAGCTCCTGTCCCTCGAAGACGTTGAGGTACTGGATCTGCTGCGGCGACGGCACGGGCATCAGGTTCGCCTCCTTCACCGACGGCGGCGCCGAGGAGGTCGGGGAGATGGAGCAGGACGACTTCTCCTTGCGACTCTTCCCGCCTTCGCTGCTCTCCGAGTCCTTCCGCTGAACCCCCGGGGACCCGTCCTGCCCGCCCACCTGCGGACTGAAGTACCCCGACGACGGGTAGAACGAGTGGCCTCCCGGGTACATCGGATCCGACATCGGGGAGTGGGGAGACGGTCTGCAACACAGAGAGTCAGTTAGGCGAGTGTGGACAGGAGTGGGGGGGCGAGTTGTGGGGGGCGTACCTGGGGGGGCCTCCGCACGAGGAGGAGGGGGTCAGTGGGGTGGCGGGGGACGGGATGCTCCCTCCCCCCACTTTCCCGGGTCTTCCGTTTCCCTGCGGTCCTCCCATTCCTCCGGGCGGCGGCAGTGGCGGCTGCTGTCCCTTCAGCCCTCCCGGGTTTCCGCCGCCTTCCATGAAGAAGTTTCCGGGGGGCGACGACCATTCGTTTCCCTTGCCGCCCATGTTTGCCCCCAGGTAGTCCAGCGGACCGCCGCCTCCGTCTCCCTGCAAACACACACACCGTTACTACCCGCATTCTTCGCAGCCACGTGACCTTGACGCACCCCCATGTTGTAGGCGTCCATGTTGTCGTGTTGCGGGGGATGGCAGTTGTTGGGGTCGATGCCCGGGTGTTGACCTCCGCCACTCCCGTCGTTGACCTCGGGGAACAAGGAGGCCTTCATCCGATTGAGCTTCGCCAGCTGCTCCTCGCGGTGCATTCGCTGCTGCGGCGTCAGGTTCTCGTCCGGCACTTTCACTCCCGGCGGCATCGGTCCTTGCGGCCCGTGATTCGGAGGGCCTCCGAAATACCCGGGAGGCGGAGGAGGACCGCCTCCTCCAGGAGGACACCCGCCCATCGGTCCTCCAGGCCCCGGGCCTCCTCCACAAGGCCCTCCTCCTCCATAAGGTCCTCCAGGTCCCTCATAGTAATTCGGGTAGCCTCCTCCTCCAGGCGGCTGCTGCTGCTGCTGAGGCTTCTACACCAAATCTCATTCTCACTCTGACTCCTCCTCCTCCTCCGCCTCCTCCAAAATTCAAACTTACCGGGGAATTGTGAGTATTCCAATTGGGCGGGGGTCCTCCTCCTCCTCCTCCAGGATGCATGGGATTAAAGTCAGGAGGCATGTTGGGTTGCATAGACTGCGGAGGCTGCTGCTGCTGCTGCTGCTGGGGGGGCGGCCCTCCTCCTCCCTTGGAGCCCTTCCCCATCTTCCCGCCGCCCCCCGAGGGAGGCGGAGGAGGTCCTCCAGGCGGCCCAGACCAATTGGGGTTGCCCTGGAACTGCCTCCCCAGGTTGTTGTTCAGTTTGAAGGGGTTTTTCTAGAGGGAAAGAAGAGTAAGGGGGGTGAGTGGGGGGCAAAGGGGGTGGGGTAAGGTCAAAGGTCATTGGTACTTACATCTGCGTCGCCACTACTACTCATCATCTTTTTGAGGTTGTGTTGAGAAGTGAAAGATAAAGGGGGAATATTTACCTCTAGGAATTTGCGTGTGGCAGGTTGTGCCATGTGGAAGGCAATAATGGAAGGGAACTGTTGCTGGAACACAGCCTCTGCTGCCTTGTTCGCCAGCTTCGTCGAAAATACAAATATTTGGCTTTGTTGCTGCATGTACTGCGCCTCCAGCGTCGACGCCCCGCTTTTCGGCGCGTGGGGGGGCGCTGCTGGGGGGTGTGGCGCTTGGGGCTGCTGCTGCTGCTGCGAAGACATTTGGGGGGGCATTGAGTGGGGGTGGGGCGGTCCTGGGCCGTAGTTCCCCATTCCCCCAGGACCACAGCCCCCGGGGGGACCTCCGTGGGGGCCGTGGGGGTGCGGGTGGGGGTGGTGGTGGGGGTGGTGCGACGGGGGAGGCCCGAAGTCCCCCATGGACACCGAATTCGGAGGCATGTTGTTGTTGTAGTGGGGAGGGTAGCAGTTGTAGTTCATCGGAGGTTTACCTGAAATACACACCCAACCTTTGTTACATGTCTCCTATTGCCCCAATCTCAGCTCTGTCGACCCTCTTGTCGACACTCTCGTCGACCTTTCGACCTGTCGACGATTTCCCTCACTACACAAACCTCCCTAGACTCACTCACTGTTAGTATCGTCTTCCTTCTTACTCCCAACACAATCTACACTCCCGTCCTCCACTTGTTCCTCCGACATCTCCGAATTTCGACTAGTTTCGACACTCTCTCTCGCCTCGACGAACGCTAGTGTCGACCTGAGAGCAACTTCACTTCCACCGCGGCCGTCTCCCCTGTCGGCATTGTTGTATTCTTCGTTTGTGTCCCTCAATGCCAAACCCAACGAGTCCCAAATCTCTCCATTCAAAAGAGAAAGTTGGGCTCAAGCCGCCGACACAATTGGAAACGTGGAAACTCAAAGAATCGAAATAAAAACGAACCTAAACTCAAATTTTGAAATGAATTTCAAAATTTCCTCAGCACCCATTTGTGTGTCACAACTGACGAGTCTCCTTGGGTATGCAAAGTGTGTGCAGAAAAACCAAGTCGGTTTGTGTGTATGCAGATTGGAGATACGCTGATTTATGGAGACTCACTTTCGGACTGCTCAGGTTCTCAACAGAAGAACTCGCAGCAATCAAACTAATTTCGTACTTACGCTAAACGTCTAATTAGTTAATTGGGAGTGATGAGGTTAATGAGGACTAATTGGGGGTTAATTAATGAGGGAGTAATGAAGACTTACAGTCTGGGGGGAAGTCGTGTCCGAGTTCGGAGAGCGGGGGGATGTCGGGCGGACACTCGTTCTGTTGGTGCGGCGTGGATGGATTCTCGAGTTTGATGTCGCCTCCGTTCATGAGGAGTTCGTCTGGAAGGCCTTTGTTGTTGGAGGAGGGCGGCTGGGAGTGGCTGGAGCCGTCCATCGACCCTCCGTCGTAGCCACTCCCCCCAGGACCCCCCACGGAGCCCGGCCCGTTGCCCGCATTCCCGCCGCCCCCGGGGTCGGGTCCTCCCACCGGATGCTTCTCCTCCTTGATCTTACTTAACCCGTTCTTCGCTCGCTTCCGAGACACCTTCGCCGGAGGACCCCCGGCAACAGGACTCTTCCGGGGATTCTTCCGCTCCATCGCAACTCCTCCCGAAAGTCCCGAAGACGTTAACTACGCTTCTCGATCTTCGTCCGCTGCCCCAAGAAGCCAGTCATCTCTCCTCTCCTCCGCCCGGCAACCCTGCAACAAACACACAAGCTCCGTCAGACTACCCGAATTTAAGGCCTCTCAGCATCCACAGGTGAGTGTCATAACAAGAAGAAGAATGTTATTGGCAGTTGTGCCCACATAAATAAGCGGACATTTTACTACACTCGCCTTTGTTCACTCTGTTTTTCGGAGTGTTGTTACCCGTGTGGGTCTCCGCAATAAAAGACAAAAACACCCGGGTGACAACTCACACAAAAGTGTTAATGGGAGAGAAAATGGATTAGAAAGATAAATTAAGTGCGAAGAAAGAGACGCATTTTTCTCCCGAAGACTCTCACAATCACAACTCAAATGGATTGTGGGCTTGTGGGTGTGTAGGTAGGAGGCTATTAGAAGCTCCCAAGTGAGTTTTATGAAGAGTGGGAGATTTGAAATTTCGAAATTTTGAAATTTTGAAGGAACATATTTTATGAGGAGATGGAGGTGAAGTCATTTGAAAGATTGAAAGCCAAAGACTCGCGAGGAATGAAGTGTGAAGAGGAAATGGGAAGAACTAAAAATACACGGGACTTAATTTTAGCCGGAAGGGTTGCCAAAGTCTAAAAATAGTCTCCGTCCATTCTCTCCACTCATCATTGTCTGTTTTTCCACACACATTTTAATCCTCTGTGTGTCATCTAATAACTGAGACTTTTAGTCCACATGCAATCGCAACGAGTCACACGAATTGTGAAACGCGTGTTAAGCAGAGGTGCGTGGAAATCTCCGCTCCATTCTGACAGATTCGAAACTTGGAGGAGCCATCGTCATCATCATCAGCAGCTTCTGTAAAACATGTTTACTTGTTTGTGTTGTCTAAACTGGGCTACCTACACCGTCGCTCGCAACTCTCTCTCACCGAGGAATCCTCCACATTAAGGAAACGCCACCGATAAGATGGCAATCATCTTGAATGTAACCGAGATTAGAATCTCGTCACAAATGAAACCACATGTGTGCAAGCTGGCTTCGTTCTTTGGTATTCGTGGCATTTTTAAGAGAAAGCCTTTGGGCATCCGACACAACTTGATTCATCGCTTAAGCTTAAGTCATTGTACTTAAGAACATGATCAACTTCATAGCTGGGGCATTTGGCTTAACTGTGAATATTTCGGTATATTGCTTCTTAATTGTTTACACCTTCAGAGGAATTGCGTCTAGAATGTCTAGATTCTAGAATTCTAGAGGTCACACAGAACTAGAGCTGAAGTCAGAAAGCTCTACAAATCCAAGAGTATCACCCGATGTAAAGGTGAGTAGCAAAAGGCGTCTAGAATTCTAGAAATATCATCATCGGTCGGTTCTATTGACTGACGGGAGAATGTTTGTGCGGAGTGAGTTAGCGGATGGAAATTTCCATCATCCACAAACCCAATAAAAAGATGAGCTAGAAGTTAGAATTCTAGAGCGGAGAATGAAAGTATGAAAGGAGGTGGGAGTTGTGCCTCACGCATTAATTACAAGTGTGGCTACAATCTTTGTGGACAGTGGTGATGAGCACTGTTGCACGTTGGTTGACTCGTTTTATTGATTGAGGAGAAGGCTAGAAGAAACTAGGGAACGGCTAGAAGCTCGTAGAAAGAGTGAGGAATCTGTGTGTGGAAGTTTAAATGATCACCGCGTGATGAATGCTCCGTTCTCGTGAAATCAATATGGAGAGGCTGAGAGATCCTTTGAAAGTCTCTTCCTTCTCATACATACGGCAACGACAATAATGAGCCCCGTGCTTATCCGCCGCTACGAACGATAACGCCATTCATCCGCTCACTCACACAACCTCAACTCGCATGTGAATTATTTCACATGGGAGTGTGTCTTTGATGGATAACTTAAATGACGAGTTGCCCGGTAGAGAATTCGTTACCCGGCTGACCTCTCCTCTCTCCCGCACTACTCAACTTTGACCAAATTCAATTTCACTCCTTTCCCTTTGAGTGAAAGAGACAACTCTTAAATAAATACATTACACACAGTCAACTTTCTCTCTACGTCCTCCCAACAGACTTTCACCGTAAAGGCCCAAACCTCCACATACGTTTCTTCCAAGCAAACCTTCTCGCAGTCTCTCTAACTTCGTTACACTTAAAAAGACACAGCAAAGATATTCCAAAGGATTTCAAAACTAATTAACAACTGCAGAATAGCATCCCATAGAATGGGAGTTTAGTTGAGGAAATAGGAATTACGTCGAGTAGCTTCGTCGCACTGACTTTTTTGGATTTGTGTTGCCTCTGCTTTAGGAAGTCTAATAATAATGAGTCTAATGATGATGCGTGTCCATCAACAAACGAAGCAACACCAGAGGACAAGGTTTGTAGGAGAGAACCAAAATTATCATGTTTGCATGTAGCCATTACCTGTCGAGAACCACTTTGCCTGCACTCGCCTATCATTATCCACTTGATACTTTCCACTCCAAAGTATTGGTGGCCAGTTAAAACTGAGACTCACATTGATCCAGTTTAACTTTCGCCTGGATCTCACCACCCACTTTGGTTTTTTAGTCAATGAGTGTGTGTGTGTGTGTGTGTGTGTGTGTGTGTGTGTGTGTGTGTTGCTGCTGCTACTGCAGTCACTAACAATGAAATGTATTTCCTGCGGAGGAATTCAGAAGAACATTTTAATAATCACCGTAGTCCAGCACACAGCCTCCAGCGAGGTAACACACACGCGATGACATGTGTGTGTGTGTGTGCTTAATTTGAAGTCAATAGTTCAATGATGGTTGGTTGTGGGTGGAGATTAAACCACCGTTAAAGTGCCACAATGGGTGAGGAAAGGGGGATGAAATGTGTCAGGCTAAATTGCAATGTTGAATGTGATGATGTCCTTTGGGGTTACCTGGCAATCCTGAATAAATCGCCCGATCATTCACTCCTCAAAGATTGTCCGAGGAATATTGACTCATTAAATTGAGTCCACGCAATTTCCCTTCAGTCCACCTGAACTTGTCATCCAATTCTGCACTCATGCCAACCTGGAAGTCACGGAATCATCGTCTCCTCCTGTTTTGTCCAGTCCAACCTAAAACCCTCCTTTTTCCTTAATTCACTACACGACTACTTGTTGGGAGACTCTCACAGGATATAATGTATAAATAAGTGGAACATGCAATTTCAAGACAACATGGAATGAAAGACGTTGTGGGCTTGTGTCTCACTCTTGTCATCTCCTCTGATTACTATCATCAAGTCCCACACGACCCTACCACCACGACTCCTCACTCTACTCCACTTTCTACTTATGTAAATTAATACTTTCTACTCTAAACACCCGTTTAATTCAGAAGAACTCTCAATTGGATCTTGTTTACTCACCCGCCTCTTCGCTCGATAAGAAACTAATAAAAACAATGTTATTACCAACAATCACTCTGCTTCTCGATTTCGATAACAATCTGTCAAATGGGACATCTTCCTTTGAATAACAGATGAACTGCGTCAAAGATTCTTAAGGCAATTGAACTGATTCTCTCTCTTATTTATGTTGCTCTCTGCCTTTGTCTCTGTATATTTTTGAACTCAAACAATACACACACACACACGCACACAATAAAAATTCAACCTTCTCATCATCAGCTCATGTTTAAATCTGATTTCATCTCTGGGGAATCATCGACAGTTCTAAGAGGTGAGAGTGTAAAGGTGGATGTCCGATTGAGAGTGAAGAAAACACGTTACAATGCGTGAGGACTGTGTTATATTACATTTTTATCTTTCCACCGTTTGTATTAGCATTTAAATTTAATTCAGGTGTATTTATCAGAGAGCATATCAGTGAGACAAGAGTCTCCGAGTGTATTCCCTGTTCATTTAATTTCTTCCATTCATTCAAAAGTCACTACGAAACGCCTATCGTTTCTTGTTTTTCATTCATTCGCCTTTCCGCCACAGACTGAAGACTGATATCGCTGTTAACTACAACACTACAACTTGTAAGGTGGATGTTAAACATTAAAAACTTGGATTTTTACTCAACACACACACACAAACTACTACACAACAAGTTAACAAGCTTGTGTGTGTCTCTCTCTCTTATCTCTTGTAAAGCTTCTTTCTTTCACGCCTTTCACCTTACCAGCTTTCTCTTTCGCAACGATTAAACTTAATGAGTGAACAAATATTTAGATTAAGCTTGTCTCTTCCCGAACACACATTTAAATCCTCTACATTTAAACACACACCTGTATGTGTAACACAAACTTTGTAATGAGAAGCAAACAAAACTTTAAAAATTACACACGTAAATTGGTTAAAAAAACATTTCAAATATTTCGAAATCTACTACGTAATAGCGTAGTAGTAGCAAGTAGCAGCAGCCGTTTGGCGTATTGAATTAGAGTGTGCAGGCTTAACTGCCCACTGATTGTAAGCCATATAGACCAGGTCGAATAAAATCTAACACAGTGGCTTCTCAATTAGAGGTGAATTATTTCCTCCATGATTTGATAATTTGACTCATAAAAATAGAGTGCCTACGCATTCCTGCCGTTTGGGTGCAGTCGTCGAGTCGTCCTTCCTCTGACTCCAGTGCGAATAAAAGAGGAGATTCAACCATAAAACAAATGTGATCGCATCATCTCATCACTCATTGTGTAGTATTATGTTCTCCGTGTGTGTGGAGAGTGGTAAGAACATAATTATACCGAGATTGAAAAATTGTGATTACGATAACTTGGCTACACACACAACGAGAGAGTTTCTTCGAGAGGTTTTTAAGGTGCAAGGGAAAAACAAACTCGAGCAATTATCCGGTTATTACATTTAAGATAGAATCAGAATAAAAAGAGGATTTCCGCCGTTTAACTCACGTTGTGTTGTTCCCTTCTTGATTATTGCAGCATCCCGAGAATAACCACATCCTCAGTAAAGTCCTTCTTATTCTCACAACAACTACTTTTTGTTCTCTCCAAAATATAATAACCTCAGGAATATATTTCCCTAGCCTCTCAGCATTCACAGAATTCATTCGAGACAAGAAGACGACATCACAAGCAAAACACTATAAAATAAAAGACCAACACCAATAATTGTTGCACTTCAGAACGTGTAAGGACACAGTAATGAACATAAGCTTTTTGATATCAACAAAATGATCCTGCTTTCAAACCCATTTATGAACATGAACACACATACATTACCAAAAGGTACACACACACACACACACACACACACACACACAGCCGTGAGAAATTCTAAAACTACCAAAGTTCACAGAATAAATGACTTTCCACCAGGACTAACTACCATTCGTAAGTAGCCACGGATTATGCCATTGTGAACGAGGCAACGGATACATTTTTTTTTAGGAATTTCTGTTTTACTAAACTTATGGGAGATTTGTAAACGAGATTAAATCCTGTCTGGAACTTTATCTCTGTCTCCACATTATTTGGATTTAATTACTTTCTTCAATCAAAACCAGAGAGGATATTTTGTACAGAGTAAATACGACCTTATCGCAATCCCCGTAGTGTTGAAATAGCTCCAAGAAAATTCAACACAATAATAAGAAAAACAATAATTTGTACACGTGAAACATACAATATGCAATTTCTCACGAGAAATCAACAATATGGACAAGATAAGTGATGCAAATAAGACTTCCCATGAAATCAAATCTGCCGTAGAAGTGTTTATACAAATCTCAGGCCTTACGGACTTCAACGTGACTTGTCAGTCAAAATTGACACTTTGATTTCAATTTGTGACTGACAAGGCAAAAGTGAAAAGTCATCTTCCAAAGAGACTAAAGCGGTGTGATGAAAACACGCAGATTGTTACATAATTCCGATGATCACTCGATAACTTCTAATAGTAGCACAAATGATATTTAGCATCAGCATCAGCTTATCTAAATCTAAAAATCCTAAGGTAATAATTCATAAGTGCGAATACACAGGACGGTTAAGATTTCACAAATCCACCCAACTTTTCCAACTGTACAGCTGTTTAGCATCACAAAAACCGTGAAGAAGTATCGAAATTTCAAAAATCCTTCCTCCATCCTCTCGCACAAATAGAAACGGGGAATATTACTTGAAAGTTCAGCTCTGAACTTGAAGTAGAGCACATGTTCCAAGTTGGAATTGCAAATGGACTTTAGTACACACAAGAATATTACGAGAAGAAGTCTGAGTGACAAGGAGACGGAGATTCGACATTCGACACCCATCAGCCATCAAGTCAAGATGGGGGCAAATTTCCTCATATACTTGTGCGTGTGTATATATACTTTTTATGTATTTCATCCTTAGGCATTGTGCTATTTATTGATTCCAATAAACACCCGGCAGGGGTATAAAGGATCGAAAAGTAAAGGAATCGAAAGTAAAGGAATTGGAAGTAAAGGATGTAACTATTCTCGACTTTTTTAAAGAAGCAGCTGATTGCAATTAGCTAGACAGTTAGTGTATGTAATTTTGTGGCAATTGAATTTGCTGATTTTAGTGTTTGAGCTCCAATTGACTGTACACCAATGAGAATTATTGTTTTAACAAGAAAAGTTGCAATAAACACCAAGTTGCGTATGCCAATATTTTTCATGCAGCTCTTCAGTTATTTAATATTTTACTTTGAATTCCACCTTACTTTGAATTCCACCTTACTTTCAATTCCCTGGACTTCCGATTCCTTTACTTTCAATTCCTTCATTCCAATTCCTTTACTTTCGGACCCCTAAACCCCCGGCAGGTACATAAAGAAACCTCCAAGGCTTATCATCAGAAAGGATTAGATTCCGAATTTTTCACACGAAACTGTGGATTATCATTCAAAACTCTCCCGCATTCCTCAGCCTTTCTCACAACAGATAAGTTTCAGGTGGAAAAATGACGAAATAATAAAAAGGTGGGGATTATTGGAGACGATTGCAACAAGAAGGGAGGAAAGGGAGCAGGGGAACGAAAGAAACTGTGTTGCAGGGTGATTAATACATTCGTCACTCGTCATTGATCCCAACTTCCGACTACTCACAATACTACTTCTCTCTCATGACTAATACACTCACACTCTTAAGCCTCAAGACTCCACCACCGAGTCTGTCAATGCTTAAGTACACACACACACAAGGAGAGAGACCATACAGATTAGTCATCTTAAAATACCTCACTCCTCATTACTATGGAGGAGTAAGAGTAGCAGGCAGCGCTGTACTTGTGGGGAAGCGTTTCTCCACTAAAGCTGGGCTGGTTGTGGGGGAGAAAGACATTGAGGAGAAATATTAATTTAATCTCGGTTTTCACGCCACCCTCGGCTCATAAAAATGATTCGGGAGTTCCTGACGCACAAAACAGAACAGCAAAAGCCTCTTTAGGCTTAAAAAGTAGGGACTCCCATTCACAGAGGCTGGGCCTTCAACATCCTTCCTCACACTGTTGGCGAAAAGGTTCGCCTTCGCCGTCGTCAGCCCCACTTCCCTTCTTCCTTCCTTGGCACACAGGGCAAAAAGGCATCGATCGATCGTCATCTTCCTCCAGCCAACCAAGTCTCTCACCCTCCACACACATGTACATATATATCCAGTCACCCCGTACATATATCCCCATATATCCAGTCACATATAAATCCATGTGTGAAACAAGTGCTCTCTCGCTCCTTCTATACGCTTCTCCCGTCTTCTTATCACGCACTGTCATTTCCTCCAAAAATGTAATAATCCTCGTAAAACACTCCTCCACCAGCACCAAACCAAACGGGATCTCCCATCTCATTAGCATACACACTCACTGCCCACCCAACATACTCAGAGTGACCCAAATTGCCTTTCCTTCACTTCCGCTTTCTCCTTTCCCCACCAACGTTAACACATCTGCCCAGTCTAAATAAGAGACGCCACCACAGCCAAGACCAAATCTTCCGATTAATCAAACCATTCTTTTATGGCCACATGAAAAATTCCTCCGATTGCTGCTCCCTAAATTAATGATGCATTATTATCATCTTCACCATCTCAGAGTACATTAATACGAGAGAATCTCTGAGTAAGTCTGACAGAGTCCATCGGGGTTTATTGTGTGAGAGCTGAGATTCGGATTCATGTGAACAAGTTAAATGGCTTAGTTAGGAGGAGAGAAAAAGTGCGAGTGAGTCTCCTTTCTCCCTCCAATTAGACGGAGAGATGAGGACGACTTGTGTGTTTAAAATGGGATGAAATGGTTTCTTAGAAGAAGTCCTCATTATGCTAAAGTAGAGCAACCAGAGCTCTGCTACCCAATCTTGTGTGTGTGAGAGGTTGACTGGCCAAACAGATGAATGTGAGGCATACGGTGAGCAGGGATCATCTTCAAGGTAGCTCATCATTATCCACGCCAATGGCAGATCATGGCATGAAATTCAAGGGACTCATTTTTTATCCTCCAGAAGTTATCTGAGGGAGATGAAGTAAGTCGATGCAGCCAGCCAAAAGCAAATACAACAAAACACATCACAACAAGGGAGTTTTTTCGTGGAAGGAGATGAGGCCTCTTCGGAGTATTCATCATCATCGCCAAGGCTCGTTGGATTCACAGACTTCCATTCTTCGTCTGCTTAAGTCTTCCCTCTTCTCTTTGTACGAGAAGTCTACCTTCGTCCTTATTCCTCCAGTCCCAAAAAACCCTGCCGTATTATTACTACGCTCCACTCTTAGAGGATGAAAAAGGAGAGCGACCTCAGCATTGGCTCCTCCGTATGAATAGGCAAGGAAATAATAATGACGAGTTAGTAGGTTTAACAATCTCTGTGAAGGAACAGTGAGTCCACACCACCCTAAGCTTTCACATGAGATGATCCTTGAGCAATGATAATGCTGGGGAGATAAAGGGTGATATCTCAACTACCGACGAGTGTGACCTGAGATGAGCAAAGTACCTTGGCTCCTGGATCCAAAGGTGGAATAATAAAAGGTTGCCTTTTTGGGCATCCCAAACCTTCACTACTTCAGGGCTACTCTGTTGTCCTTCGCTTTAAAAACCAACTCTGTACTAAAAGAACTGCAGCAGCCGCAACTGCATCGCAGATAAATGAACAACAGATAATGTGGATGGTGTAAAACTTTCCATCGCATAAATTCTTGGCTTATTCACTGAAATAGAAGGGGTGGTGGTGATAAGACAGCCACACTCAGTTTTACGAAGGATTGTCACCAATAAAAGTTGCTCTCATCATGATCTGTGGTCCAACACTCACAAGTGACAATATAAACGAGTGAATGGGAAAAGAAAGTGTGTGGAACTTAAATGACCACCAAGACGAAGGCAACCATCGGAGACAAGACAAGCTACAAATTGACGAACAAGAGTCACTTTCGCGTATGAAATTATGATCTCGCTCAATCGAATCAACTTATCACCGGCAATACTCTCCTGTATGTAAATCCAAGTAGAAAAACCGGCCTTTCACTATATCCTCACTCAGGAATCCCAACATCACTCCCATCAGCTTACTACTATTGTGATGATATAACATTCGCAAGCACACACACACACACACACACACACACATGTGTGTGTGTGTGTAAAAGACGAGTGGAAGATTGACAGGATAAAAAACAGTGACCTTCCAATTAGCAAAAGTCAAAGTGAGGAGGGATTAATACACTGGGAACGGGATGGAGTTTTTAATATACACAGATAATGCGATAATGTAAAACTTGAATTGCTTTTTGTTTCTTGAGATACCCCCACCACATCTTAAGCAAGCATCTCCAATCACCTAATTAAGATATTCTCTGAAATACACACACACACACACACGTAATTTTGCATGATACTTTGTGTGTGCGCCAATATTATCAATACTATTGCAGGACAGGTAGCAAGTTCATGGGGATCCAAAAACATTTAACAATTAAGGTAGAAACACGAGTGTAATGTCTCCATCAAGAAGGAAACAACGTGATTACTATTTGAGTAAGGATTCTTCATCAGTGAGACGTTCGAGTGAGTGCGAGTAAATTGAGTTCAATTGTTTAGAGTGACTCTTACGGAGAGAGGATGAGATGATGATCGTGGATGGTGATGAGGATACCTGTGAGAATGTTTGTGATTTTGGTGTTTGGTGGTGGGGTAAAAAATGAAGAGTCGATTCCAGTTACTGTCGTTGTTGGAAAGAAGTGCGAGAGAGAGAGAGGGAATCCAGAGGGAGATTAATAGACCGAGAGAGTGTGTAGGGATCTCTGAGAATAAAGTGGCGATGATCTCCTTGTTGTGTCCTATCATCTCTCATGGAGACGAGGCTACATTGGCCAGCACACACTCCAATTGACTTATACAAAACTTTGTACTAATGTTTAATTTCATCATCACATCAGCAAGTCATTTCATATGGTCGTTCTCTCCGTGGAAATAAACTAGCGTCCTCGTCGTCATCGTCTTTTCTCAAGTTTGGAATGCATTTATCTGTGGCGGTGGTGATGGTTCGTATAGTTCGTATAGTTCGTATACTTGTTGTGTGCAGACGACTCTCATGTAAATTGTAAATATAATATTATAACAAGTCCTACACCCAGTGGAATTTACCGGTATATCGAAGTAAAATGAAATAGTGCTCTCTCTCTAATGAAAACAGGTTTTGAGCCATCACACCACACAATATTATTATCAACTCATTCGCCTTAAAAAGCCAACAGATTTCAAAACCAAACCTGATTCTTTTAATTTCTGATCTGAGGCCATTTTCTTACTCCAACCGTTCATAACCGTTTCATTTATTATTGAATGTATTTACCTAATCAACTTACATTTTTTCTTGTTCCCTCGCTCTTCTCCCATCTCTTCAAACCTCAAGTGATGCTTACAACTCATTTCACAAGAAGAGTAGCGAGTTAGCTCCACCTTTTCCCCATTTAACCGTGTTTAACATTATGTGAGCATCAAGTGCTCAGGAACTTGGTTGTAAATATCTTCTGACTCACTAAAATAAGCGTCGTTTTGCATGAGTGAAACACACACACACACACACACACACAAGGAGTAAGGGACGTTTGCTTGTGTAGTCATCGTCCATTATTAGAAGGTTGGGATTGGTGATGATCGGAGATAGTGGCAGGAAATACCAGAGAAGAATAAAAAACGAGTTTAGCTGGAATCAGAAATTCGGGGAAAGAGAGACTTCTTTCATGTTCAGAGTTTGAGAGTGATGTTCGCATAAGAAGAAGAATACTCCAGCGTGTTGGCTCACCACCGTGACCTTTAAATATTTATGTCAATTTTGAATGAATCGCTTATTTTGAACATCTTACGAATGGGGAGAAGAGCCACCTCTGACCTTTGCTGTATTATTACAAGCAGACTGAGGAGAGAGAAGAAACCTCAATAAAGGTTTGTGGAGTAAGAAGCAACGCTACAGTTGTTGGCTGAGGTCTAAAAAGCGTATGAAGAGACGGAGGTCCTTCCTCACGATGATGTTTGCTTGGGAAACTGTTTATGGGAGAAAATAGAAAATAATTTATTCTGCCATAAAATTCCCACTAGCAGAGAGAGAGACAGAGAAGTCGTTCGTCTTGCATCATTCATCCGAGAACCCAGTTGGAGCCAATCTCGCCTGCATGGCCCAACACACACAGTGGAGATTCAGACACTTTTACATCAACATTCTGGTGACCACGGAGCAAAGATGCTCCGAGAGGTCTTATGGAGGTTCAGGAGGGATGAAAAAATTAAAAATTCTTTCACCCTGTAGACCAGCAAAAAAGTTTTCCACGACGGACGACCATCACTAAAAAGCTCACCACCACCGCCCATGCATCCTGTTCTTCTTCTCGGAGTTGCCTTATGCAGGAGCAGGTATTGTCTGCACATCTTTTACCTCTCGCTCTTGTAACAATGATATCTGGAGGGATGAGAGTATGAGAGGTACCTCATCGGCTACTACACACAGGACCTACAACTACTCTACTACCTCCGAGATCTTCCTCAGATAAAGCATAGTACAAAGACACTTCTTTTTAAATGAAGATACTCCGCTGTATACATCATCCACAACACTTTTTGCTCTCCGTTTTGCATTCACCGAGCGTGCATTTGTATCACACACACAGATGTGTAAGTATAAATATAGCCACGTTGAAATCCGAGAGAATACACACGACCTTTTTACCTCAGCCTCTCAAATGGAGCTGCATTTCCAACCATTTCTTCCCTCTGCCCATGAAAAGAGACAATGAAATGAAATGAGTGTCTTGGATTTCAAGGGTTTACGAAATCCAATTCAATCCGATCTCAGTGAGAAATTCTTGTCGGCTAATCCAATATTAAATTCTATTGCGTTTCCCCCATTCCCTCGTACATTTCCCATCCAACAAGAACAAACAGTACAAACACACAAAGTCCAACCAGAGTTTATCCAGTTTTGAAAAATATTTCACCCAGAATTCAATGCTACGCAGGCAGCCACAGGATAAAGATGGGACTGAGATTAATTGTAGCTTTGAGATAAGAAGCACCTCAAAGCGGTTTCTCCTACAGAACAACTACAAATACAACTCAGCCTTCGTTCTACTCTGTCCAGAGTAGAATCCTAGAATCTCCTCGCAAAATCGGAGCTCACCTCTAAAAGGTGGAAGAATTCCTCTAGTACGCCAAAAACATCTTTGTTGTCCGGACAAACGCTTGCAAACTGCAACCAAAGACAGAGGAGAGAAGTTTTTGCACTCACGTTGCAAAGAAACCTAAAGAGATGTTTGTAGTTTAGACGGCATTATTGGTGGTGAGGAGGTATGGGACGAAGGCATGCATCCCACAAACCACCAAGAGATGAAGTTAAAGGAAGCGTGAAGAGGTTCTTGGAAATCCCGTCGTATGAATCACAACTCGCCTTCATTTCCTTCCAGCACATATTTCCCGGCCTCTTAACATGAAAACTACAAAGTGGCCGTTTTACCTTAAGATTAGAGATTAGATTGTGATCCGTACACAATCCAATTTCGCAAATACAATTTATCTCTCCCTATTCTTAAAAATGTGCAAGCGTGGCACAACATTAATCTGCAAGCAGCGAAATACTTGCACACACATCTTTGCCATGTAGTCTTACGTGTTTATGTAAGTGTAGTCTGCCAATGGCTGTAATAAATACAAAAGGGTTGTCAAATGAGCTAAAAGCTATTGACTGCATGGGACTTTATTGCAGGTGCCTCCCACTTCCCAATAAATATTCAAAATTGTTTTACCAAACTAGTCCCAGAATAATGTGACTCTCTCTCCTCATCTCGCGAGATAAGAATCGGCCTTGAATCTCAAAATGACCTTTGAATGAAAATGAGATTTTTTAGAATCCTCAGGTTTAATTACAGGAGTTCATGGACCGTAACGTAAAGAACATTGTGGATCTCCGATCACTTGCTTGCTTGTTTTGTACACCTAAGGGCACATGAACATGGTCACGACGAATACGGTTGCATATCAGTGGTGGCTGGTAACACACACACACACACACACAAAAGCCTGACTGGTGTGTAGTAGTAAGTCGTTAAGTGTGAAATCTCATGAAGATGAGGACGACAAGACGACAGAAGTGGGAACAGAAGCTGTGGACGAGCAGTTCACCAAACAGGCTTTTTTCTACAACATGTGTATTCCCGTGTAAACTCTCGGTGCATACTAAAAAGGTTCTTTGCTGCAAGGACACAAATCCGTTTTCGCAGCAGAAAGTGTTCGTCTCTTGAAGAAGGGCCTTTAATTATCTTTTGCAGCCTCGTTATGTTTCATGTGCGGAGGAGGAGGCTTCCCCTTCAATAATGAAGGGAGAGGAGAGCGAAGGTGAGTGTGGAAATGAGAGAGTGAAAGCCTCATGATTTGTACCCACTTCGTGTGTCAGCCCGACTTTCGTGTGAAACTCCACAGTGCGAGTCCCTCTGCGAATTCAGGTGAGTTGGATGGAAGTTTGGAAGGATGTGGTGGAATCTACGTGACCATGTTTGTAGTTCGGTTAAGTCTTGGTGGAAATTTTACAGGGGCCGTAGATGAATAAAATATAATTCTGAGTGGAGATGTGAAGAACTGGGCTCGTATGTGTGTGGATATATGTATATACACACACAAAGTATATGTGTATATATGTATGTGTGTGTAGTCACAGTGTTGTCGCCCTGTATACAATGGAAACCCGGGTGAGGATTTCATTTCATCCCGTTTCGGAAGACAACGCAACGTTGGATTCGAAAGAGGTGCATGCAGAGGAGAGTCTGCCTGAGATGCGAGATAGAGCACAGGGTCCATGCAATACCGACTCCACAATGACTCCCGGATTTCTCTCCCGTTTTACCCGCTTCTCCCACCATACACACACACACACACACACACACACACACACACACACACACACACACACACGGCCCAAACTCACCGACATCAGCTTTTCTCCAGTGAAAGCAATTTTGACTTTGCGAACCTCCACAAACAACACACACACACACACATATATATATGTATATAAAATATAGTCTGTGTGTGTGTGTATATCCAGTGTGTGTGGGGGGGTCCCATCCAATTCCAAAATGAGACTTTCTTGTCAAACGACCACATCACATATCCACAATTTCCACACACAAGTAACTCTTCTCCTCCAGATACCTTCTTCCTACTTATCATACTTACTCCGTGGCTTCTTGGAAACTCCGTGTGTGTCTTGTGGCTGAGAGAGACTCAAACACATCTTCTTTGAGCTCCTCTCATCATTACGGAAGGAGTACCTTCATTCCCATCTCCCCACGAGAACTCATCTCATCACGACTTTTATGTACAAACCCAAAACGACTTTCCCACTTCACACTTTCCCAATGTCCTCTCCACTTCCTCCGTCCTTCCACAAACTTCCACAACTTCCACCTACGCAATCACCAGCCCCGAGTTATGTCCATCTCAAGAGTTAACCTCCTGCACGAATAAATCATATCCACCAACTCGACGACTATCCACGCAATTAACCCACGAAGAAACAAGCCCACTGCCGATCAGATAGTAATTATTGATCAGGTCTCAATTTAAGCCAGTAGAACAACAACGCCATACAAAATACACAAGGATAACTCTTACCGATGGAAATAATAAATGAGGAAGTAGGACTGGGTTGTTTTACAAATGTGATTGGCGATGGGAGGGAGGGGAGAAAGCATTTCACGGAAATACGCGTGCATTTTTACACCACTGCCCGTGTACAGTCCGTTTCGGTGTTTCGGTTGCGGGGAAACGCGGACTACAAACTGAGGCAGCAGCAGAAGATGATGACGGAGAAAGTTGGAAGGGGAAAGGATATAAGTGACAATGTGATAGCATTATGTAAGTGTGTATATCCTGTGAGTTGATAAATATCTGATGGGCTCAATTTGGCTTTTATACGTGACGACGACGACGACGGTTGTAGGTGAGATGAGTAAAAGTATTCTCCCGTGTTTATCATTCCTCCATGTCCTGTGAGCTTTCACTCCGAAAACCATTGTGAATCAAACATGAAAAGAAACACACAGGGACGTTTCGTACAATCAACCGATTACTAAATATTGGATTACGTTTGAGGAACATAACTATTACATTAAATTGCCAGTGAGCGGGTGAAACAGGAGCTCCAGCAATGGTGAAAGCGTAGCCCAGCATTTCACCTTCAACCGGAGGGAATGCCGTGCAGGCATGTCAACTCATCAAACGAATTCGATAATTCGGAAGAAGAATCAGTCAGAAATCATAATAATCGGGTGTCCAATGATAGAGGCTCACTGTCTCTTTCCCTAATTTATTATGGAGGTCTGCGTACACTTGTTGTGCTCTTTGGACTTTCCCCACGTGCTGCACACGGCTATGTACATTTGTAGCTGAATACACAATCTCTACCTGAGAGTATATAAAGGCCCACTCTATGTATCCGTGTGTGAGTATCATTCACGGGGAATGTTGACTGTGACTTTTGTCAACCCTTTATTCTACAAAGATACTTCAAAGTTACTACGTCCCATGCTGCAGCGTGGCTTGTTGAATGTTTCAACGATGGTACACTTACAAAATCTAAGCTTGTTTTTCATTTGTGGCGTATTGAACAGGCAGTCACTTACTTAAGCAGGTGTTTACTAAATTCAGTGTTTGTTGGAAACATTTAAATTGAAGGAAACAAGGGAAGAAGACGGGGAGAGAGAAAGCAGAGGAAAAGTCCAGATCGATAGGCTTCATCAGGTATGCATCGGGCCGTGTGAGAGATGTCAAAAAGTTGTTTTTTGTTTTACAAAGCTTGATTGTGCGACTGAGAGAGAATCTCGTTTAGTTTTGCCACTCACGAAAGTTTTAATCACGGAGGAATGAATGGATGAATAGTGAAGGCGTAAAAAGAAAGCCGTGGATAAGTTTAGAGTGATAAAAAGGCGAAGAAGGCGATGAATTGGGATAATAATAATGTTATTATAATAATAACCGAGAGGCCAGGTAGGTAAGTTATCCGGGAAGAAAGTTTCCAGTGAAAGTTGTCTCTCAATGACTATAGCAAAGAATGCCTTGGTTATGCCTATGACAAGAAAATAACTTATTTAAAGAGTAAATTGGTAGTCAACTCCAACAACCAAAAACTACAAAGCACAATAAGGTGAGGTGTGTAAACTGGACGGAGAAAAGTGCCTGGCTCCTCTGGTCTTCCTGTTCTTCGCACTGTCCACACAGGAGCAGCAATAAAAGTATATAAAAGTATAAAAGCACTGCCGATATGACAAAAGGAAATGCACACCAGAAATACATTCACAAAAACGGGGAGAGTTGCGGTGTGGGGAAAAGAAGTACGGGACGACGACGATATGGTTGTGTGGTGTCCCGTCATGCAGAGCAATTGAGGACGACGGTAAGGACGGTACAGACCGTGACAGGGCATAACCCATCCTGTTCACATCCACATTTCTTCGATCCATCTCACCTTTCTCCCTTTTCTCCCTCAAAAACTATTGTAGCTTGTGTAGGTGAGTTTACGTGTGTGTGTGTGTGTGTGTGTGGAATAAGGCAAATCGTAAATGATGAAAAGATTATCGTGCATGGAATATTAATAGAAAGACTCTCTTCTTGGTACGAATTGGTACGATGAATTAAATATCAAACTACCAATAATAAAAACCTCTCTTAAACTTTCCTGAAACTACTCGCACAGAACTGTTTGATCACAGGCTCATTATTAGATGCTTTATCAATATTATTCTCCATAAGGAAGGACGCTACACAGCTCTGATTGACACTCTAGGTGGAAGGAAAAGATGATTTATGGATTAATTAGACTAATAATGTTTTAGTAAGACGTATTTATGGATCACCAACTACAAATTTACCTCTCTCGCGTGTAATTAGTAATTAGATGACATGTGGGTCAATCTAGAGAAGTTGTTTATGTGACTTTGTGAACTAATTTAAGTGTACTGCAACAATCACGAGTGTTACCCTTAAAATTCTTCAGTTTAATGAAAATGCATCTTGAGATGAAGTGGGGTGCTTAGTTTAAACTGTTTCGCATTTGATGAAGTAGTCCTCATCTCCTCACTAATTAGGAAAAGGAAGAGCGTTAAGGGAAGACAAAGGAGAGAGTGCCGACTGGAGTCTCTAATGAGATTATGAGTGCTTTTTTAAGCTCACGTTTGTTGCAGTGCAAAATAAATGAATAAATGATAAGGCTAACTCATCTCACTTTCAAGAGTGTTTACGCTAAGTTGTACTTAATTACCGGTGTTTTCTAGTACAGAAAGAGACGCGAAGGTTGTAGGTAGGTGTGTGCGGCTTAGCTTTGTTTGTCTTTATAATCAAAATACCTAGCTACGTGAAACTCCAGTTAATAAATGAAAACAGGACCACGCGAGCTTTAGTAGACTTTAGACTCTTGTGCAAAAGTGCATTAACAAGCCACAAGACTTAAGTTAATCAGATTAAAGATGAATTCATCAAAATGATTCAACCTTATCACTTTTCATCTCTTCTTTTGACGACTCATCTGAGACAGAATCTGAGAGAGAATAACAAAACGCATCCTTGACACCCTCAACCTCACTTCTGTGGTCTGCTTTGCATTGTTTAATACTTAAAAACAGAATGGCAGAGATGACATTTATGAATGTGTGTTTAAGAAACAACGGTGACCTTCACTCCTTCACTCATTCATGGCTTTCGGTTAATAATGCTTACACAGCTCAAGTCTTATGTACTTTACGGATTATTATGATGGTTTGTTGTTAATTTAAGCTTATGCACGTTCCCGTCCTTCCCTTCTTCCCTGCGTCTTTGAACATCTCCATGATTAATGTTATTAATTGATTCATTCCTTACCCAAAGATTGGTTAATTAATCTTGATGAAACTTAAGAACCTATTAATGAAGACACTCTTTACCTTAACTTTTTTTTCAAAAGTTTTTCACCCTAAAGGCTACCTCCTAATTTACTCTGCATGGCAAAACTTTTTACCAAAAGTGTCTGTCTACTTGTTATTAACAAGTTGCTTAGTTATTTCAAACGTTAACCGAGTAAAACTTTTTTAAATAACCAGACCAAGGAGATAAAGTTGCTTAAACATACGTAACATGAATCTTAAATTGTGTTAAATTAAAAGTATCGACTTTCTTTTTCCACTCACCTCCTGAGAAAGTAACTCCATTGTTATACTAGATTCTCGTGAATGTAAAAAGAATAGAAAACAACCTATTCTAACTTTCTCAGCCTGTTTCTTCAATAAGAAATAAGACATGTTCACTTCGAAATTAAGTGGTTAATTAGTTGAGAAGGTCTATTTGTTCTTAGCCTCTGAAACAGCAGATGACCAACACGGGAACAGAGTTGATATAATAACACGCGGTTCATGTTTCCACCACTGACTACCAAAGTATACCGACCGACTATGGACAGAAAATTGGAGTAAAGTTGGCATGAAATGCTGAGTGTTTACATTTTATTTTCCGAGAGAGATTGCAACTCTTCCTTGTGTGTTTTTGTTCCACCTCGTTTGGACTCCACAGTCCACACTAACCTTCTCTCCTTAACAAAAACACAACCTACGCATGAAGAATAATTTTGCACAGGTAGAATAAAACGCTTGAATACATTTGTGCTTGTGACGGTAATCGTTCCAAAATTTCTCCGACATCCAACTTACAGCGTAATTGTAAGTTAAACTATAGAGCCATGAAATAATGAACAAACAGGAAGTTCTGGTAAACAGGGATAAGGGATTTATGGTCTTCAGGTTTCAACAGTCTTTCACACAAATTTAGGAAATGAAAAGTCAGTTCCAAAAAGGAGTACCTCACACACAAAATCTTCTGTTCCTCAAAGTACTCCTCTCTGAATATGAAGCATACGAAGTTTTGCTTCGATAGCTGATTTGTTGTGTAAATTTTATTCTTTGATCGTATGTGCCAAGTTATTTTTTCTTTTGAATGTCAAATATTTTGTACATCTGTCCACCAACGCTAATACAAAGGTGCTCACAATTCTACATGCGTTATTTCGCAACAGTTGTTTGCTTCACACATCTGTGTGTGTAATGTAATAATTGCTTAATAATGCACAACCCTGTTGGGATCATTTTATTGGGTGTTGCAATGCTCATAATATATCTTGTGATTAGGTTCAACTCGGTAATCTTTAGTTGGGATTCCATCAAACCTTCATATAGGCCTCTGTGATCGTATGCTCGCTGTGATCTACTGGAAAACATATTTACTCACACCAATACTTGTTTTACAATTCACACGTGCGCTAAAAATAGCTTTTTGCCTATTAGTGTAATATGAGGAGTACGTTGAATGATTGATTACCAAAATAAATGACAGATGAGAATCCAAGTAGATTCCCAATAAATTCATTGAGTTGGCTTATTATCTGGAATGAACATGAGAATAACCTGATTACACGTGGAGTGATAAGCTGGTGAAATTAACGTATGTTTTACAGTTGAAATGCATAGGAAGTGATATGGATTAATATAATTTAGTTATGCATATATTTAGTGAGGTTTGCAATCAAACGCATTCAAAATTAAATTGGCGAGTCCATAAATCAATCTTCACTTGTTACTTTGTATTTATCGTTCACGCAATTAATATCTTACATGCTCACTTGATGTAAATACACATTCAAGTTCATGAGGATTGAGAGTAGAGTGCCACCGTGAATTTATAATGGATTTATTATTTGCGTGATGAAAGAATTGTAACTGTCTATTTTGAATATTTTAATAAAAACACAAGATATTAAAATCGTATTTACGATTTCGATGTTATTATTATAGCTACTCAAGATTTTTGGTAGAAACTTAAGGTACAAAATAAATAAACAAATTGGACCAACCCAAATTTAACTCTTGAGTACTTTGTGTTTGTTGAAGAAATTAAAACGCAGTGACGTCATTGCTGTAGATACATTTCCATTTCCAACTGAATTGTACAAGAAATTAAAACTAAGGAGATTAGTTTCACGTAAGTCTGTTTTCATTTCTTTAATAATGTATACCGTGCTAATGAGCTTAGTTAAATTCTTCTTTCTTTAATTTCACACATACTTTTGTCAAACCAGACAAATTATTTGTCTTTAGAAGTCTCTACTTGTAGAAACATTACTCTATAAAGTAAATTTCATTCTAGATTAGATTACTTGACGACAAACCACCGCACTCAGTCTAAAGTCTTAAAACTAAAAACTTCAGTTTCCAAAAAGTACCGTACGACTTTTGTGATTGAGAAAATCTGCACGAGAGTTTAATGTTGGCAGAAACTTCCGTTCCTGACAGGAGAGATAACCGTGTGGCCAGTTTTTGATATCAATCCCCATGCCCACAGTGCTGTGCTCGAAAATTCTGAGATTCCCTTTGATGTAGATCCACTCGACTCTGATTTCCAATTTAATTCTCGATTCAGTACTTCATATTGCGCAAAATATTACATTACATGTGCGTCTTGTATGACTTTCTTGACAAATCGAGTCCCACTCTCTTTAGCTAAGGGGGTTTTTGCTCCTAAGCGAATGTGTATGATTGGAGAAACTGACGCGTTCATAGTCCCTGCATAGGCATCTCATTATTCTTGAAGGGCATCAAGGGTCGTTATTAGGCATTCAAAGGAACGAAAGCAGAACTCAAGTGGCGTGAGATGTTCATAGACTTTCTCTCGGAGAGACCTTATATGAAAGATTTCTATTTGAAGATCAAACCTTCACAGAAACTGGAGCAGTTCATGCAGAAAACACAGAGCTCCTTCAATCCGTTTCTCCCCGTACGTTCTCGAAACTCCTAGAGACTTTGTAAATATGATGCCTCATTTTTACCCGAGATCGACCGTAATTTAAAACTTTAACACACACAGCATTGGCGTCATAAAGGCGACCTTTAAACCTTCAATACGTGCGCTCTAATGATGTTCTTCTAACCTCATCATACCTGGCTAAAGAATGACTAGGACACACACACATAATATGCATCAATGAGTTCTCCTTTCGTGAATAACACACTCTGAGCGTATTGATGAGTCGAAATTTGCTTAGCGTTGCAGGAGATTTGAAGTATCACCTCTCTGATAACAGATAACTCCCATGATACTGGTTGCTTCTGCTGTTCAGAATTGCCTATGTGTATTTTGTAATGAGGACAGGCTTAAGTTAAAATGACACATGAGTGCATCATCACCAGATCACTACAGACGACGGATGTAAATACAAACTCACGATAAAAAAGGATTGAAGTACCGACCATTGAATCCAACCAATAAATACCAACTGGATGAATCCGAAACGTGTGAATTAAGGGATAAGTAAGAAAATCAAGCACAGGTTGATGCAGATGAATTTTATGCAAGTGGAGTGCATTGCACAGAACAATCTCATCTGATCTCATTTAAAGCCAAAGCATTACGAGGGACAAATGTAGGCTAACGAATCATCAGACAGAGTGGAATTACATGGAATGTTCGAGATTGAATGATCTAAATGCATTTCCATTAATTTCTTCGATATCAGAGGTCACGACTTCATAAAGCTTTAAAATATGCATGAGAAGGTTGTCGTCAACCCATTCTCACTAAATAAAAATACGGTCTAAATAAGAGTCGCATTCAACAGAGAGTCGATTCAAACCCACGATGAATAGTTATCACGGTTTACCAATCTTTAAAAGAAAATATGAGTCACACACATCACTCAAAATTGTTTTTAGATCGCATTACAGAAGAGTAGAGATGATTTTGGAGATTTGACTGATTCGAGAAGCGAGCCTTAGGAGCTCACCTATTGAACTTGTAATCACCATTCACCATTGAAAATGCATGTGTTATTCAAGTTGTCACGTTTGGTCACGTAACTAATGATCGTAATTATCCCTGTGGAAGAAAAGTACACAGAGCTTCAGCTTCTGCTACATATTGTTTTGAAAGTCATAAAATTTAACTGCAAATGAGACCATTGAATCACGATCTGAGATTGTACGAGTACAAGTCGTTGAGTGTACTTAAAATTAAAATGTTTGTGTACAAGTAAGAAGTACAACGAGAAACCTGTCAGAAACATATATAATATTTACAAATACAGTCCACAAGTGAGTTTGTGTACATGTTTTGGCTTTATCAATCTCCCAGACGCATCAATTATGGATAATAATGCAGAGTCTGCTGGATATGATCTGAATATTCTGAATAACTGTGTATATATCAATAATGATGACAAACGTAATCAAGAGAACGATGTAGAGAGTTAGAGAGAGAGTGTGTGTGTAAGTTCAAAGGAAGAAACTTGACTCATGGCCTTGCACACGATGCAGGAGATATGAATTATTGAATTATTTTGATGATAGCGGAACAGTAGCTAAATGACAGGAGAGTTCCGAGCAGACAGATTCAACACGAGAGGATTATCTCCAAGCGACCGCCACTAAAGCCCATAAATTCCGATAAGATCATCTTGCATAATCTTTAGGAGTGTAAAATCACGGTCACTTGGAATTTCGACGTAATGCTTCCAGGCAGCAGATCTCTCAGATATCCATTTCCATGTGACTAATCCTACTAATCCTTATCTTAATGCACCTTGAGCTAATACACCGTGACATACAAGTTTAAGAAACTTGACACGGCAAGTGTAGTTCAAGTCTTTAAGATCAGATGATTCCTCATGATTAGGAAACAACACAGTAATCCCAATCTGTAAGACTTATTGCTTTTGACTCATAATATTCCAGAATTGATAACAAGGTATCATAATCTCAGCTTTCAATTTATCCCTCGCAAATCTTGAATTAAATTCATCGTTGTTTCTTACTGGAGTTTAATTCCAAGTCTGTTTGTGTAACCTGACACTCACTTCGCAAGTAATAGGCAAGAAGCAAATTTGGAACTCAATGAAAAAGGTAGGAATCGAAGGAATTCCTCTAGTTAGTTAAACTCCAAGGTTCGTTGTGTACTCTACAAATTGGGTCCCATTATGCTCCTCTTGTGTGTTATCTAAGTGAGGTACAACTTTCAGACTTAATGTAGCTCCTCAAGCGTACAGGTGCGTATCCCAAGAAGTGGAGTATTTATCAGAAAACTTATTTTTGGAACAATGTGCACTGCCACCATTGCCGTATTCACCAGAGTACATCCGTTGGTTACTTTACTACTGGTATTGCTATACAATTCAGGCTAATTTTAGAGGCTTTCGTACACGTCCATCCTTCTTCCCACAAGGATAAAAATGCCTCTTATGCTTATGTGCTTAAGTGTGTAAACATTTTGTGAAGAGGTTCAAAACTGAAGTCCCTACACACAGTGCTACACTGCGAGAGTATAAACTATGCATAAGCAATAACAGTAAATAATAACCCTTATTAATCTCCATGCGGGCCAATAATTAGAATAAAAACTCACTTGAAGTTTTAAGAGGATCCATTTACTTTGAGGAATCTCCACGTGATAATCACAATTGTCACTTGAGTGTTGTCTCGCGAAGAATTCACGTTTCATGCAAACAGTAAAAATCGTCTTGTCTCTTAAGAATAGGAGCAGCGTGTTTTGCAAAGTCTACTGCTTAAGTCACTCATATCGTTTCTTTCTTCCATGTACTCATCACAATGTCACTTGATGCACAACAATTAAACACGTGAAATTATGAAGTCTGACTTTATTAAAGCCGAGTGGAACAACACCTTTTATTGCGTAGATTTGTCACACAAAACTTGCGTTTTTGGAACTGTTAAATTGCATAGAGAGAGTAAGAAAGAAGAAACTTTTTATTATCGCTTAGGTTAGGTGGATTAGTACGATCATCACACATGAGCTAAAGAAGTATATAATTTATTATTCATTAATACACCAGCCCAAGTTTGCATAAAAATACTCCACGAGTCTTCTTTCTTCTATTAAGGCTATCTTCTGCATATTCCGATTTACGCACATTTCCCTCAGCCTTCTCAATTCACACACACAACAATTTATTCAAAATTAAACCAACCAAGGTTTGTCTGCTGTTTCATACAAAAACTACTTCCCATATCTCCCTTCTTGACCCCAACACTTAATGACAATGTGTGCGAAGCAACTTAAGTTTTCAATGGTAGTTGTCAAACGTCCTTGTGGACATCTTTTACACTCAACTGTCACTTCTACTTCTGAATTTTCTCCTTCCGGTCTCATCCATGAAATCCGAATAAAAATTCTTGCCTCCTTTTTCCCTCACAAACTTCCCAACGTGTTTACCTTTTGTCCCCCTAATTATTCCAGAGTAGATTTCGTCCCCAGTCGAGTACAACTTCAAATTCACTCACTTAATATTTCAAAACTTTAAGGAAACAGCCAGTCAGCGAGTCCTGCAGGTATATTTATTTTTATCTTTCCATGTAACTCAAATAAATTCCATGTAAATGTAAATAAGTATAGATCGCATAAATATTAAGTTTTATATTTGATGATTATGCTTAAAATTCCAGAGAGATGCAATTGACTGAAATGTAGTTTCTTCGTTAGTGTGCATAGATGTATTTAAGTAGACGGGAGAGCAGTTAAAATAGGTAGGTAGGAGAGTTTACACACACGTTGTAAACTGACGAAGAATACTAAAAGGTGATCTCCTGTATTATTGCTGAAGTTGAACACAGAGGAGAAGACGATAAACTGTAGAAGACACAATAAACCTCAGTTAAAAAATCGGAGTGGAGGACTGTACTAAGTGAAGATTCAGAAGGAGAATTTACGAATGGTGTGAATAAGTTGGTCGGTATATTGTAGGTTGGAGATTGACTGTGTAGAGACTGTGTAGTAGATTCGTAGATTCGTAGGACTTGTTGTAGAGTCTTCGAAAGTAGAGGTGGTTGGGTTAGGTGCATTGGGGAGTGCACAACATTTGTTCGTCTGGATTCAACTTTCTACCTTTTTGGGGTCTCATCACCTCTCTTTTTTCCCTCACTGCTACTTGCATACTGTCACCACGATATCCCAAGCCCAAGTTTCTACCTCATCAAGAGCTGGAACGCAACTTACAATCTTCCCCCCAATTCGAAAGTGGCAACCCTGGCAAATACCCTACCTCGTCCGTACCTCTCCACCAGATTCACAGTGATCTTTCAGCCCACCGAACTTCTGTCTGAGCCCAAACCATGGCACGAATTCGGCCTAACCCTACTGCACGTTCTGCCAGCACAAAAGGCGGATCACAATTTCATGTCCACTAACTTTTGGGAAACTGGGGCTTGGGAAGCTTAGGGAAGATGTGTGAGGAGTTTAACCACGTTTTTCTGGAGGCTCTGGAGACATACGTGAAGGAGATGAGGGCATATCTGGCAACCATGAACTGGATTAGCAAGGTTCGTCCAGAACTTTAGGAAAAGTGGAGGCCAGGCTACAGAGTACAGAAGGAAAGGGGATTTTTTAATCAGAAGATAGCTAAGGAAATTTTTAGAAGGAGCATTACTTAATTAGTTGTTTTTGTTTTTATACTAGTTGGTAAGTTTTGGTTTTAAGCTGATGAGAAGGCAGCGCTAAGAAAATCAAAATTGTAATGCACATTAGTCAGAAAAATTATAAATACTTGAGTATTTAATTACTCAACAGTATTTTATTGCACAAATAGTAATTTAATATTTTTCGAATCAATATTAAATGTGTATGCTCATTTTGAATTTGAAGTGTAACAAGCTTTTCAATTTTCTAATTAAAAACTTAAACCATTCAACTTAAGTTGTTTTAAAGCAACGATTAATGAACTAAAGAACGGTAATTTGTGAAATAACAATAAATCTATTTAAGGATTGATGAGCGCGAATCACGGCAATTATAAAATTTACTATAATTATTATTCTAATCGAAATTTCACAAACTTACTATACTGTATTTTAAACATTAATTATAACTGTCATTTTCAAGATCATTCTATAGCATTATTAATTAAATTTTACGCTATTTTACATAATAATAAATCTAATACAATAAATACTTCGTTAAAAATATTGATTACCACATTTAAAAATAAAAACTATTGCTCAACTGGTAAACTTCATATCTGGATTACTAAAATAAAATGTTAGCGCAGTATTATGTAAGCCAATCAATTATTTATCTCAGGTGAGGCTTTTAAAGTAACATTTAATTAAAAACATCTGAAACTTGTCCTCTTTCTCAGAGCCAATGTGGAAAATATTAAATAATTAATTAAGCGTATTTAAACAACAGTTAGAATAGCGTGATTAATTTCCTTAAATATTTAATCATATCACACGAGTGTGTGCTACTGAACCTGTTTGAACCATCATTTGTGAGAGTGCTAAGAACGGTTTCTTCGTAACTTTAAACACTGAGTGAAGATTGTATGGTTAGGAGGTCCGAAGTTGTGTTTGTGAATCGACCCAGCCGGAATTATTCCACTAGAACTGAGAGCAGAAAAAAGGTTTGCTTGGAGTATACGCAAAAAGCAGTGTTTTGGGTTTTTATATATTCTGCCGTATACAAGTCTGCTTATCGAATGGGTAAGTTAGGGTTCACCATCTTGTTCAATGACACGTGATCCTCTGGAAACACCGCGTTATAACCCCAATGCTACTGCTTTTTATTCACAAGAAGGAACTCGTTCTTTGGAGTCTCTCCTTAGTAATAATGTTGCTGCATGAGAAAAATGACCAAAAATATTTTAGAGAAACCCTAACCTGTTACCACTGAACCTTTGCTCCTTAAACCTCTTCTTCTTCTTCTCCCACCACCAACAACCAAATGACTTACTACTCTTACTACCAACAGGCTACGTTCCCCACTGCCTCCACTAAAATTGATGCCCTTAATTAAAAGCCCTCACTAGATTGTCTAGATTAAATATTCAGATGGAACAAATTGTACAAATGCCTATGAAAGATATTAGTCGGTGTTGTTTAGACTTGTTTTACTACAGCCGTTACATCACTTCCCCTCTTCGTACCTTCTCAAAACTTTATTCCTCCGTCTCTTAACCATATTTCTCTCCACTAGGATAAAATTAAAACGCCCAACGATAACTCCGTAGCTACGAGAATGAATGGAGTTTTAAAAAAGCGTTTTGATTTGGAAGCATCTCTCCCTCGTCGTCCTGATGAGACCATAGGCACTATAGGCAGTGTGAGGAGCCTGTGTGATGATGAGCGAGACTCTCCCTTCAGTCGCTATGATAGATCGTCTCCTCCGAAGTGTTTCACAGGGTGGATTTTTGTGAATATGAATGAGAAGCATCCATGGACTCCCAAATTCCCAAGGCTGGGACCACATCACCTTCACTGGAAGTGGGGAGAAATCTGGAGTGTGGACGCCTCGTAAATTCCCCAGAGGATTTTCGAGGGTCGTATATCCTTAATGTATGGAATGGGTTGTAGTTGGAGGATGGCTGGAGGATGGTCGAGGGTGCTGGGCTGCTTAAGGTTCGAAAGTAATTTATTTCTCTCATTCCGCCCCTTCGTGGAGAGAGGTGAGTTTATTAGAACTTTCAGTCGCGTGGAGAAAGCAATCCGAAGAGACAGAGAGGGACGAGAATAGCAATTGGGCTCACTCCGCCAAACTTTCTTCCTCTCTCATATTTCGGAACCATATTTTTCACAAAATTCGTCCACACTGTCGCCCCACCATCCTTCCTTCCACATTTACTACCACCGTCAACAAATATCGAAGCTACAAACAGCCCAAAAACCACTTCACTTGTTTGCTCCACCAACTCCACAGCTTTCTATATTTCCTTACTCCACAAACTTCACCGAGACTTGTAATTTAACAACGCTGATGGTGGTGGTCAGAGAGCCTACAGGCAATCCTGCATCTTTCTCCAGAGAAAACACACACACGCATACATACATTCTCCGCTAGTCATTTCACTCACAAGTAGGGACATTTCTGATGTAAAGTTGTGATAATCAAATCGACCCTCCACACGCTTTCTTCACCGACTAAACTAGCCAAGGCTTATCATCATCAGCTTCTCTACCCAACAAAATATGATTTACTTCGCAAATACAAGTCCTTTTACATTCAAGGATTCATACTGGATTTCCTGGTATTTTTTGCACCACATTATCAAGTCCAATTGCAACACTTTTTGCTACTTGCATCTTTGTGGTGCCTATGATATTTCAGACACACTCGCTGATTATAAACAAAGACGAAACTGATACAAAATGTATGCAACCCAAACATTTCATATTCTGTGAAGTCCGTCTGTCCGTCCTTGTCAGGAATGTTAGGTTTTGGGTATCATCAATGACTGCAGCGTAGTTGGGTGTCTGCATGGAAGTTTGGACTTGTTTGTCATCAAGTCATTTTACTTCTGTGCTAGTTGTAACTGGCTGTATTTATGTCGATAAATCTCACGCTCAATTCTGTAATGCATGACAAACTCTACACGATAAATCTTCGACAGACGTGTCGACCAGGGATAAACTTTTATTAAAATTTCTAATTGTCCGTGTGTAGTCTTACTATTTTATAGTCTGACACAAATCTGTTGCATCTGTTACTTTCATTCTTATGTGTTTTCGAAACATGTACAATTAGCCTCAACTGAAGACCCAATAATAATCCATTCCACCTATTTTTTTATTTCAATAAAAAATCGCCATCAGTAGGAATGACGCAAATACGTAAATAATTATTTTTATCTTCTTCGTAGCGGCCTGTTCTGTTGGTGGTAAAGCCGAGAGACTTGAAGAAGATGTAAATGCAGTCCCGTTGGAAGTGACGGAACTCGCAAAGATGATAATGTGGTTAGAGCAACTCTTCTTTTAAATAAAGAAATGTGAAAAAACCTGTTCGATCACTTAATAAAGCAGAGTTGCCCAAATTCTAAAAAATATGGGAGGACATGATCATATCTCACGGAATGACTTTGAGTACGCTTGCGAGAAGATAACCACCACCACCAACAGCAGCACAAGAAGAAGATTAAGACGATGACGAAGACGCTGCTGCAATTGCAACGGAGATGGTGCAACTTTTCATGCAACGCTGCAAAATATTTTCATGAGATGAAATTGTATGCAACTGGAATGGAAGCGTAGGGAACAAAGAGCGCCAGTCCACGTGGAAGGGTCGCCCGGACACCAGCAAATTTCTGCCTCTCCTCCACTCACATTAATTAAGCTACTTAATTAATCACTTTTCGGCTTATTTCACTCCACAAACATTCGGTTTCTTGCTCTCTCATTAAACACAAAGGTAAGTTGGGTGTGACTGTGAGGGAGTGGGCGGTGGAGCCGAGCCCATCGTGTTATTTTGAAATATTATGGAATTATACTTCTTTTTAATCGCAGGAACTTTGACAGAAGGTTTTTTGCGTTTAATCAGAAGTGTATTCAGTTGTTTTTGTTTTTGTTTTTAGACTGTGAAATGTTGAACAGCACGAGAGGAGCTTGTAAACGAGTGAGTCGACTGCTGGGACAGCATTCGGCGAGGAAGCTAGTAAGGAATACAAATACATTGAATATTGTTGGAATTACGTGCAAGTTTTGGACCTGGAATGTAAACATAAGGAATCCTTGCAGGAAAATGTTTCTAGGAGGAACTTGAATTTATTGGAGTATCAGAGTAAGGAAATTCTGTCGAGTGCTGGAGTCGCAGTGCAGAAGTTTGTTGTGATAAATGACAAATCCGAAATTGCTGCGAAGGTTGATGGATTCAGTAAGTTCTGAACAGTGGGAACATTTATTGGATTGCTTCTCTGAGATGTGTTTACTGAAGGGTGTGTGGGTTTTTGTATCTACAGAAGTAGACGAATATGTAGTGAAAGCGCAAGTGTTGGCTGGAGGAAGGGGCAAAGGTCACTTTGACACAGGGTTTAAGAGTGGAGTCCATATACTGAAGGAGTTAGCACAATTATTATAATATCTTAAGTGCAGCGCCTATCTGGAATCTGGGAGAAATTTATCGAACTGTTTTTTTGTTTGATTAGCAAATCTAAAGTACCTGGGATTGCTGAAGCGATGCTAGGAAATAAGCTTATCACCAAACAGACTCCACCAAGTGGAGTTCCCGTCAGCTCCGTCATGATAGCCGAGTCAGTGGATATTTTTGAGGAGAAGTACTTGTGCTTTGTACTTGACAGGTAGAAAAAAGTCAGGTGCTTATTTTTTAGGATTACGCTTAATGATTCGGCTGGATTTGGGTTTAAGGGATCATAACGGCCCGGTTTGTATTGCGTCTCCTGCCGGAGGAATGGACATCGAACAGGTAGCCAAGGACACTCCCGAAAAGATTCAAACAACCCCAATTGACATCAAAGAAGGGCTCTCTCAAAAGACTGCTGAGTCAATTGCAAAGTTCCTTGAATTTGACAAAGATTCACTGAGTCAGGTATTGCTGCCAACGCCTTTAAACTCTTCAGTGGAATTTTAGCAGCAGCTCGTTTTTTTACTTCACCAACAGGCAGCCAGTGAAATTATGAAGTTGTATCAGGTGTTCGCCAAAAATGATGTGACGCAGTTGGAAATTAATCCACTTGCGAAGACGAACAGAGGAGTCGTTTCTGTGGATGCCAAAGTTCTGATTGATGATAATGCTAGTTTTAGACAGGTACGAGAAGAGCTTCGAAGTTACCAATTTTTACAATTCAGTCCACTCTCACTTATTCATTGTCAAATAGAAAGCCTTGTTTGATGCCGAATTCACTGCTGAGGCGGATCCTAGAGAAGTCGAGGCTGCCAAGTACAATCTTAACTACATTCAAATGACAGGGAACATTGGTTGCTTAGGTATTTTTAAGCAGAAAAAAATTAGAAACATGTTTTGTGTAAAAGTGCTTCAATCTCTGCATTGTGTTACAGTAAATGGTGCTGGATTAGCAATGGCCACTATGGACATTATAAAACTGTATGGAGGAGAACCTGCTAACTTCTTGGACGTTGGCGGTGGCGTCTCTGAGAGTGCTGTGACTGAAGCCTTCAGAATCATTTCTTCGGGTAAGCAAAGTGTATCAAAGAAATGGATTTTCTGTTCGGAAATGTTTTGAAAATTCCATTTGTCCCGTAGATCCAAGTGTTAAAGCCATTTTAGTGAACGTTTTCGGAGGAATCGTAAATTGCGCAACCGTAGCTAAAGGTGTCGTGGCAGCAGTCACGAACGTGGGACTAAAAGTCCCACTAGTGGTGCGACTTGAAGGTAAATACAATCTACTTTCATTGATTTCTCATTTTTCAAATAATTTTCTAACCTTCTTACTTCTACAGGAACAAATGTTGATAACGCGAAACAAATCC
Source organism: Isotomurus maculatus (assembly GCA_034696585.1). Classification (NCBI taxonomy): domain Eukaryota; kingdom Metazoa; phylum Arthropoda; class Collembola; order Entomobryomorpha; family Isotomidae; genus Isotomurus; species Isotomurus maculatus. Next base: position 82,408 of record JAQGAC010000003.1, on the reverse strand, counting down.
TCAAAGATTCCGGACTAAAAATTACTTCAGCAGAAGATCTTGACGACGCTGCTAAGAAAGCTGTTGCATGTCTTTCATAATTAATTAAGGATGAATCGATAATCGATCAGAAGCCTCAACCTAGTGAAATAATACTGGAAATCTAACTTTCATATGTAGTCGTTAATGGCTCATAATATTTATTTTGTTCCACGTGTCCTGCAGTTATTGATTAAGTCAAATACGTATTCATCCATCCCATGCAACTATTTTTGTGACTAGTAATGGGACCCTGCTTAATTTATTTACCCACCATCAAATGTCTAACTGCTTGCCATTATACCACAGAAATTGTATCTTTGTATTCATGAGATAAAATGGGTTCATAAACAAATGAAGTAAAAAATTGTTGTGCATAATTTCGAGCGCACTTGGATTGACGACGCCAAGACTGTTTATTCATTTAAGCATTTATTTACTTCATAACTTAATTAGTACGTAGTTCCATTTAAAATCACGAAAACTAACTACAATACGAAGCTTATCTTGAAGCAGCGAGTAACATGCTAGCAGCCTGAGTGACAGTAAACTGAACGCAGACAAGACAAGTAGACTGATCCATGAAACTGGTTGGTCCAAATCTGACTTTTATTGGGACGAGGGACTTCAACTGCCTTTTCGCAAGTTTGTCTCGTTGTGTTGCCCTGTCATGTCTCCATGTTTCAACAGTCATGCTGGAGAATAAATAAATCCTTCCAGCAGATCCGAAGAGATAGAAAAGAATGACGAACATTCCATCAAAGGTGACCACTCCCAAGAATCCCAGCAGTGGAATCGGCATCTCTTGGTGGAAGCCGACACACAGGAAAATAGAGAGAGATGGGCATATCATCGCAGCAACAAGGAACAACGGCAGAAGATCGTCTTGATGAACGCTGTTGAAGAGGATTCCCAGATGTCGGACCTCCGTGTACATCCTGCAGCTCACTCGAGTGAAAGGAATGCTACCGAAAGCCAACAATAATTACCATGCTGAGAGATTTCAATTGTTCGAGTTCTCACCTTCGAGTCAAGTTGACAAAACACTTCAAGCAAATGATTCCAGTGAAGAAGCTTATGAAAACAGTCCACATTCCACTTGTCCACGCAAACAAGTTCGTGAAGACTTCTGCGACTATCACAAGTGTCATTTCTGCAGCAGTAGGATCGTAATCGGGACAGTTTAAGACGAGAGATCCGTACAATGGAGGAATGCAAGGCATTAAGTACGCCAGGAACGCCACCAGAATCGGGCAGCTCACCGAACTGATGCATCCCGTAGCAATGAGCAATTTGTCAAAGAGACTCTCCGAAATTTTAGCCCCGAATTCTTTAAAACCCAACCCACATGAATTTTAAGACAAACTTGGTTTTATGAAGCAATATATATATTAATAGCAATATTGTAATGATGCGTTCTTGCCTCGGTTGTGTCGGACTTCAAAGTTAATGAGGGAGTTAATCAACTCACAAATAGTGTGGCGTTTTTTAACATTCGATATTTGCATGCAGCAGAATATGAGGACACCGAAGGCGAAATTCAGCGCTTGATGTTTCATGTACGGCAGCAAGTTGTGTCTTCTTTGGTATTCCGGTTGATAGAGAAGATACATGACGCGTGTGGTGAGCAAGAGACGCGAGATGTAAACGCAGGTGGATGTGATGAGCAAAATCCAAAAGACTTTTCGCTTCGGCGAAGTCACCCGCAGTCTCTGAAATTTCAAATCCCATTCCAAAGGAACAGAGAAACTCAGTTTGCCAAGGAAAAGTTGGATTCTAATGAAAGTTATGTGCAGATCACAAAGCATCTCCAAAATTCTAAAACTAAGACAATGAGATGTTAGTTTGGCAGTTTGTCTGAGAAAGCCTCAAAACTAAATGAATTCCCCAACATTTATTTGCAAGTCTCTAGAAGCTTAATTAATTGACTTTAATTGAATATAATTAAATTGTCCGATTATATTTGATTCCAGGATTAAAGTTGGAGTTGGAGTTAATAACTTATGAATTTATGATGATGAAATGAGTTTTACATAACAGTCTACTGTCCAAATTCACTTAATTACATGAATCTGGAATGTAAGCCCTGAATCTGAGGTGTGCAGAATCTGCAAAATCATTTTAATTACAACACAAGTGACAGAATCAACAGCAATCGATCTCATTTTATCATTAATTTATGATTATAATGATTAACATCGACAGTCACCTCAACTCAACTGATTACAGTAATAAGGTCTTGTGGGGTTTTATGAGTGTAATAATAGAAATAATAATATACGTCATGAATAATTAATTATGCATAATCAGTTTTCTCGCAAGATACGAATCCGATTGTACAGGAATAATCAGCTTCCTCGTCACGAACTTTTGAGACGGCATCTTCAATCGGACCTGCGTCGCTGTAGTGGCTGTCTCCGTTTGGAAGTCCAAGAAGAAGAAGTTCCAATTCCGCTTGATACTCGCCTTCGTCCTTCCGAGACTCCAACTCGTCTAACTCGACTGTAGTGAAATGGCTTACAGCTCCGAATCCTATAACGTTGCAGACGTGTTCAGCTAGTTCGTATGACCACTCATTACTGCAATAAGGATGCCATGAACCCTTCACGCGCACAAGAACGTAGCCTTCCAATTTATAGTGGCTTCTAAGGATAAATAACAAAAGGAGGTAATGAGAACAAGTCGAGGAACGAATGAAGCAATCTTTAATTATTACTTGTCCATTTCAACACTGTCCAAACTGGTGGAGACTGCTACACAGTTCGCCTCATCGCTTCCATCAGGACAATCCGGAACGTAGTCACAAATTAAGTTCTTGTGAATACACTTCGGTGGACTCCCAGGAACACTGAAGAGTGAACATGCAACTTAAGCAAACAACACTTTCCTGCAATTTCGACTTAATTGGCGTTACTCCCGGCTTACCCACTCCCGCATGCAAATGAGTCCGAATTGCACGGACAGTAATGCTCGTCACTCCGATCTGGACAATGGTCCTTCCCCATTGCATCACAGATTCTTTCCGGAGCTGCCAGCTCTAAATAATGTCTGCATGTGCAGTCGTCTTCATCCAAAGGCTCGTCTGTGTAGTCGTCATAGCCGCAGTCATAAATCCCATCGCAGAACGCAGAGATCTGCACACAAAGAATCACAACTTTAAGGCGAATTTGATGAGCAGCTATGAGCGAATTCTTTTGCAAACGCACTGGAACGCAGTTTAGAGTCATTTTGCACATGAAATGTCCCTCAGGACACGTCCCGTTTGAAGAGAGGCCGTAGTCCGGAGTATCTGTAGATTCATCGTAAGCTGCAAACAGAATAATAATTAACACGCGTGTAATTTGTCTACGCTCCAGTTTGAAAGTCGACTTACTCCGAAGGACTTGATAATGTCGCTGACAACGTCGTTCATCCAAGTTGTCTGCACAGTGGGCGATTCCTAAGAAAAGACACGACCTCATTAAAAATAACGACCTCAGGTTAATCGGCTTTGAGATGTTGAGCCTCGTACCATCACAGACAAACGGGTTGGCAACACAATTCCCATAAGTACACCGCGTTCCCGTGCAACCGGGTGCTTTGACGATGGACGAAGGAGGTCGTGTCAAGTGAGCCTTGGCCACGCTGCCCTCAGAGCCGTAGAAAGGGTTGAGGAGTTGAATGCGTCCGTGAGACGAGCATTTCGAAAGCCCAAGAGAACTCACGTAGCCAAGGAGGAACCACGTGGTGCCTCCAGTGCAATACACAAACGACCCTGTGGCATTCTAAAACAACAATTCATCCATTCAGTCTCAACGTCCTCAATTAATTAATTGATCCCAATTAGTAATTTCATACGTGACATTCCTTCCTGTCCTCCACTAGAACGCAGTTGTAGTCATCCTTCTCGCAACTGGAGTCAACTGAAACTCGAACTTCTTTGATCTCTTGTCCATCGGACGACCTGACCATAATGCAGTAGGAATGGCTGATGTGGGACCTACACCAATCCAATTGGAATCCAAAGGAGATTAATCAAAGATTACGATTTCACTCATAATGCAAAACTGGCTACCCCACATCGATGCAAATGGGATTGGCGAGGTGATCGACGATGAAGGGAGTCTCCACTCGAAGGAGGATGAACTCCTTCGCGTACCTCACCAGCGAATTAACTCGTCTTGTTTGTTCCATGGGGCCCATTACCATCGTCGTTGTTTCTGAGAATCCAGCCATCACTGAAACGTACTCGTTACTTGTCGACCTGCAATTACATCAACACAGTTTTGATGCTGCATATTCGTAATCAAAGCATCCAAGTGTCAGTCAGTATCACCTGACGTTAGAATCGATGCAGGAAGCGAAAGCCAGGACCCAATGTTTGCTGACTAAAGTTGCAGCGCAGATGGGACTTCCCTCGGCCAGAACAACGACGACCCACGGCAAAGAGCCCAAGTAATGCGCTGGAGGTCTGTCTTGCGCCATTGAGTACAGTTTGATGCGTCCACACTCAGCCTCTCCGCACTGAACTTTCACCGGAGAACACGACTCCCTTCTTGTCCTTGAGTGACCTGGAGTTCTGTATCGCGTTCCTTGAAGTACCCTATTAACACTGTCCTTTATGAAAGAAGCGAAATTCCTCGTAAAAATCAAGTGTCCCATGTATTATTACCCCATTCCCAAGTAGGGACAAACGATGTCTGCCATGCTGTCTCCAAACTCCTCCGCACACGCTGCACTCCACTTCACACTGCTTTGTCTGATCACAACGTATCCTGCAAATAAGTTACAAGCCGAGAATGTTGAGACGGACTTTGGGTGGAAATGAGCGAACAAACCTGATTGAAGTCCTCGCGAGACTTTGTCATTTAGGAATCCTTCACCAGGGAGTTTGCCTTTGGACTTGATGAGGCGGACTGGAAAAGAAACGAATGTCTGTTGATTGAGTTGGAAGTTCATGGCTGAATGATTAATCTACTCACTGCAGTCAGCTTCATCTTCTCCGTAGAGACAATGAGTAGTTCCGTCACACCAACGAGAAACTCTGTAACAATCAAAAGACTTGCCAGTTTAATCCTACGTTCTGAATTACACAAGTCTCTATTAAAAACTGACCGAATGCATTGATTCGACTTGGCACATCTTACTAAGCCTTTAGTTCCATTGCAGATCTTGGAATCACAGTCGATTTCGTCCGACCTGGAGACAACATGAATTTCCATCACCATTCTAATTGTTGCATTCTTTCAATATCAACAATACCAAATACACACCCGTCTAAACAATGGTGAAGTCCATCACATTTGAACTGCGGATAAGCATTTTCAATAATGTCTCCGCATTCACATTGCTTCTCATCGGTAGAATCAGTACAGTCGAATTTCCCATCACATTTCAAATGCAGCGGAATGCAACTCATCGTTCTGAAAAGTGAGTTGACAATTTACTTGAGTTTCACGAGGAATCGTTTGGGTTGACACACGTTTTACACTGGAATTCTGAAGGTCCGCAAAGTTTAGCTGATCCGTATGCATGCGTGTGTTCTTGGGTGTCGTGGGAAGTAGTTCGAATGTGTTCGTAGGCAGATTCTCCAGGTTCGTCGTCTTCATGGGCTCGTCCCTTTCCGACGTAATTGCAGTCCAATTCATCGTCTTGACCTAAGCAGTCAACTTCTTGATTGCACACGTACTTGTCCAACATGCATTCTCCACCTGCTCGGAAACACTTCGTCCCACACTCCCTCGGCTTTGGTGCATGCGACACCAACTGATTCTCTGTGTGCAAAGACGAATCATCACAACTGTTCCGCCAGCCTTGTTGGGTGATAAGACTTTTCACTTACGTCCGGAGATAACCGATTCTATCCACGAGAAGTACGACGAAATTCGCGTGTAGACGCCGGCTTGATTAGGTCGAGCACATCCGCGTCTACGACAGTAAGGAAAGTTGTTATTAGCTTATGGACATTATTTGCTACGAGAAAGAAGAGTGAGACGCGAGTAATACCCGAAACTGACTAATCCATTCACAACGTGACGGCCAGTAGCGTCCTCGCAGATTAAAGGTCCTCCTGTCAACATTAAAAAATGCAACAGACGTCAAGTATAAAATGTTTTAAATTGACACGAAAGAAATTAAATGGGAAGGTCACCAGAGTCTCCTTGGCACGCGTCTTTCCCTCCTAAGGACCAAAACCGAAAATTAAATAAAAATTGCTGTTTCACACAGTCTTGTTAGCTTGCTGACTTACCTTCCATAACTCCAGCACAGATTTGGTACGCATCTTTCGTAAATGTCTCCAAACACTTTTTGAGGATAGGAAGATCAACTTCCTGCAGATGATCAGGTCCATCGCCGTCTTCGGAAAGATCGCCCCACCCAACGACCTTACACATTTGGGAGGCCACGGGGTCCAGAGACTTCTCACTGGGAAAGCAGGCTGGGGTGACCCATTTACTCAGGTAGAATGGCTCCGCCACTTCCATCAGTCTAGTTGACAATCACAAAAGTCAGTCAGGATGAAGTTATCCTGCATATAAATTATATAAAGTACGCAATATCGTGAAGAAATATTTTGGAGTCGTATCGCTCATGAACGTAAATCCGTTTCACAGTTCTCGTGTGTTCGTGTGGAGACCAGGAGTTTCTGTAAATTAAAATAGGACAGTAGTTTTGCAAAAACCAATTCAATTGACTTTGGACACAATAATTCGTACCTTCTCGTCATTCCAGCTTGAGCTTCAAAGACGTACTTCTCGTATCCGTGGGTGCAGTGGGCAGCAGTCAGAATCCAATTCTTGTTGATTATCGAAGCTCCACAGTGAAAAGTCCCGTTCCGAAAGATCCCAACGATGAACGGCCATCCCCCGTGGACGCTGTCGTAGCCTCCGACTATCTTTGCTGTTAATCTCCAAGCATCTAAAAGAACGTTGTTGCATTAACACCTACTGAATCCTTCTTAAGTCTTAACTCACCTCGTGCATAACGATGAGACTGTGTTGCATGCGAGTCGTATTTACTCGCAGGATACCCGCATTTCGGTTCTGGACACTCCACCTAAAGTATCCCAGCATTAAGTTACACAGAACTCTCATTTATAGTTAACTATTTGAAGTACATTGTAAACTAAACCAGCTGTGCATTGTTTAACAGAGTAAAACTTGTTGTCACTTTCTGCAAACTTTGTAAAGACCAAAGGTTCCACCACGAGAAGTTCCACACTCATCACAAGACTGCTCACTTTCGTCAATATGACCTTTGGCTCCCTAAATGTAAAATCCTAATTACTACACGGAATGTTTTCAGATTAACTCTAAGAAAGAGAACTAACTCATCCACTTGACCGATGATAACCTCACACGTCTTTTTGGCGTATTTCTGCAACCAATGTGTTTCGCCGGCACTGCTGGAAGCACAAACGGTGTGCCACTCCCCTCCAATGTTTTTCTGTAGAGTTCCTTCAGGGAGAATTCCACGGACCTGTGACACACCCCTCGCTATTAAACTTTCAATTGAAATCATCGGAATTTTATTCATTTTATTTATTCTTCGTGAGATGGATTACTGTGAGGTCAAAGCTTGTGAGACGCCAGCAGTCTTTCTCATCCTTTGCATTTGGGCAGTCAACATGTCCTGTGAGTGTGAAAGTCAACAAAAAGTTATTTGTGGTGTCAGCATCAAATGACATTCGAAACTCAATGTTTTTGCATACCATCACATCTCTGAGAACGGTCGATGCAGTTCGCACTGCTTGTTCCCGTTTTTCCATCAGAACAACTCAATTTTCCTTCGCCACAGCCTACACAATTGAACGCACCATTACTCATCACACATTTTGGATAATAAGATTTCACAGTTGGAATGACAATTAGTGCTTAAGTAGGTATGATTCACGATTCTTGATTCTTACCAAATCCACAGCCTTTCTCATCTTCCCCCAAAGGACAGTCCTACACACATAAAAGACTCCTTTATTACACTCATCAATTGAACTGTACTGGGACTGGGATAAGGAACTACTGGACATTTATTTAAATTGGTGCAACAATTGGAAAGCACTTACCTCAAATCCATCACAAAGCTTTTTAGTACCAATTCTGTCTACACATTTACAATCAGTTTCATCCGAGACATCAACACAGTCTACGAAGTCGTCACACCTGCAATTTGAAACAGGGAAATAAAAGGAACTACTCGTTAATTAGAGATTAAAACATGAGAGTATTTCAGACGCAAATGAAAATAGAATGACAAGTTAACATATTTTGTGTTACTTCAAATGCGAGTAATACAGTCGCATCTTACCTAAGACTACTTTTGATGCACGTCCCATCATCGCATTTAAAGCCACAATCTGCAAAATTATGAATATTATTTTTAACAGCGAAGTGTTTCGAACTTTGGGATAGATTTTATGACATAATACTATGGAGGATAATCGTTTGTGGTGACAGAAGTAATATCTACCTTAGTTTATTTTAAAAATGAGACACGAATATTACGCTTTGGGGTTAAGAAGTGACAATTCTAATGGAGTTCGAAACCCTTCCATAACTCCAGACTCCATAACTTTGGTGGAAATCTTTGGTAAATATCTTCACATAATTACTGGGGATGGGACGATCAAATTTTTGGGATGGTTCGATAGATTACGTAACTTAACCACAGTTAACAGTATTGGCAAACTAACAATAAGTAAAGCTCAAATGAAAAGAAGGGGCTAGTTGAGACTTTGTGAAATCTCGTTCATTCTACTTTCTTTACCTGTCTGCAGTCGATGATTGTTGTAGTGTCTTTTACTGCGAGTGACATTTTCGTAGTTGTAATCATCTTCGTACAATAACACTGCGTTGGATGAGAAGTCGCTGGGGATCGATCGATGATTCGAAGAAAGGTGGTCATGTCTTTTGCGCTTAGCCTTACAACTGTACTTAAGCAGAGACAAACTCAACAAAATCCTCACTATTAACAAAGTCTTCATTTCCGCAGAATAACGAAGATTAAGATTGAAATCAGAATTATTTTCGATTTATGTGATGTCTTTACACCTTCTAAATACGCTTACTGGAATAGATCACTTCGTACCTCTCCTCTACTTACTTACCAAGTAAGACTGACGACTTAAAAAGCACGGTCATCGGATGGAAGTGGTTAGGAATTCAGGAATCTACATCGTCAGCATAAAATGGTCTCTATCGTTTACTCAGGGATATTCTCAATCGTAGCGTACAGAACATTCGTTTTTAATTCTGAATGGCTGTGTCGCCTTTCCCGTCAGGCTCGTTTGTGGAATGTTAACTTCAGTCTACGCTGAGAATTGTTTCACACTAGAAATGATGTGCACAATTGTGCATACACTTCTTATGATTCGTTTACACACTGTTGGCGTCTATAGACTGCAGACATCATAAAATGTACATAACACGGGCAGCTCATAGCTTCACATCTCGCGTGACACGATGCTTTATTGAGTTTTTAAAATCATTCATTACGTAATAAATACAGAATTAAATTAAATTAAAATATGATACACAAAGAATTTCAAATTGAGTAAATAAACCTCAAAAGAAGCTGATACAATGTTAACATCATAAAGTTAGAAGAAAGTACGTCTAAAAATTTTACTGCTTGTTTGTCGCTGACAAAGCATTTTCGTAGTTGAAGTGAGCTAGTGTCATAAAACACCGAAGGAAGAAATAGCAAGATAGGATGAAAATTACATGTTACGCTAAAACTAATAGAACTGATTAGAAGGTTATCACGAATTCGTTTAGGATCCAAACATTTAAAGGTAGGTATAATTTATATGGAGCTTATCCATCCTTTTTTATGCTTGTGGCACATAATTCTTCGGTTCTGGCAGAGTTTTGAATTAACAGGAAGTCATCTAGAAGTTAAAATGAAAGGGTGTAGGTTAATATTTGCCTCAAACCTTTCAGGAGAAAAGAAACGTCTCTTTAAGACTTACTACAATCATATGGCCGTTTTTCTTGCTGATTCCCATGTTGTCGGAGTCACTTTTCTTCACTTCAATCATTCCCTTCTTACCACCGTTCATGGTGTGTTGAATCCTACAAAATAATTTTTATCGTTTAGTTAGTCTACAATATAACAACTTCAAACAGTGGTTGAGTAAGATCACTTACTCTCCAGGTGGAACGATATTCAGCAATGATTTATTTTGAGCCGCGGTGTCGATTACCCTCGTCACAGCTTCGATTACATTGGGACAGTTGACAATTAAGTCACCCTAAGCGAAAGATTCATCGATATTTACAGTAATTGAACTCCCATACGGTTTTCCATTTCCCTACTTACCTTCAGCTGTTTCTGTTCAGCAGGAAGACGAAGAAGGAGCAAATTATCTCCCATATTCGTAATGGTCATACCAGACAGGTCATTTAAGAGTATTTTGTGCTTCTGCTTCATATCCTTTGCGTCATGCAGGTACAATGCTTGGCTCGACAGAGTTAGAATCCTCTCGCGAGGTTTGTAGCCATGTCTATCGTACTTAGTGACCGATGTGCAGTACTACAAATTGAAACCATTAAAGATAACGTTGTCCAATTGGTTTTAACCTTCTTGGATTGTGCACATACCACTATCTTCTCTCCAGCATTTTTAATATTCGTTTCAATCACGCTGATCCGTGACCTCAAGTCATCTGGTCGATAGTCCACAAAGTAGTTCTTCACTGTTCCTTCGTAGGTACATTTCTTACCTGCATATGGGAATAAAGCATTGAAAAAGGTACTCATAATTTAATAATTGCTAATGGGAAAAGCCTTCTTCTTTCCACCTTTGAACAATTCGTGAGCCAAGAATTTCATTTCCAATTGTCTCTTTCGTTCCGCACTCAATGCCCGAACATACTTTCGAACCGTTAGCCGCCTGTGGATCTTGCACAGAAGCTGTGAAGCCTGTGAATAAGGGGAAAATTACAAATCGTTCATCTAGCTAACAACGCCAAGATTAATCGCGTCATTAATTTTTACACCCATCGCATCCTCAAATTAATATTGCATTCATTTAAATTACTTGAGCAGCCGCAGGTGGAGCATCTGGCCAAAGTCGATCATGTCGAAGAATCACGTTAGGCAAGTTTTTACTCAAATGAGTGAGGAAACGGTATCGGACAAATTTGAGGAATTTCGAGTTGGCATCGTTTACTTCTTGGTTTCTGTACATAAATCCCTTGACAAACCTGAAGACACAAGAAGAACACATGTAAAATCAACTCTCATTGAAAAGTTATCGCATTTTCATCTTCCCAAATCGTTTGTACTTTAAGTTCTACAAATTTTTTTGAAATTTCGTCTTTGACCCAAACATAACGAACACAGGTTGCATACAAATAACGGCCAAGAGTCAAGAGCAAGGCTCACTCTCAAGACTCAACTCTTTGAACTTGACTCTTTATCCCATTATTATGTCAGGTAATGTTGTACACAGGTAAGAAAATAGAGAGAAATCATAAAACGGCTAGCTTATTTGGCATTTCTGCCAAGTTGAAGTTCATTCAAGAGTATCAAATAATACGCTGTTGGGTAATTATTTATTCTGCTAATTTGTCTGCACACAGAAGTAATGCGTTTCAAGGATCATAAATTCCGGCTCGGAGCTCAGTTTGTGGTTGTTAGTATGCATTCCTCTTCCAATGAGATAATCGAATATGAAAGCCTTCCAACTCTTTGCACTGCAACTTTAGTTCGATTACATACAGCCGTTCCTTCGTTAGCATTAATTTCATCAGATTTAAAAAGTCAATTGGAGTTGCACTTACTCTCTAATAACATTGGCAGCCCATTTCCTCTTCTTGTATGCAAGAACTGCAAGGAACCTCTTCGCGTACTTCTGAACGAAGATAACCTGGGCACGCATCTTCAAATACGCTTTACGTTGACGGCGTCCACGCCATATGGCTTTGATCTTCGACACCAACTGCTTCTTTCGCTCTTGGAACGCATCTTCAATCGCAAACAAGGTTTGCGCATGGCGGATGAAAATTTTTGTACTGTGCACAAAACAACAGATGAGTTAGAATTGAAATTCCGAGATGAATTTAGATGATATCACGTATTATGAGATTTTCAGGTGGAAGCGGAGAATTATTACAGAATCAACAATCCCACATGATTGCAAAATCCGAGAGAGCATCACAGACAGTTTAGTGAATAAAATAATCCTACACTTTACACGAGGGAATAAATCTGACAGTTGCACAGGCGATGAGATACATCATGGTCATCAGTTAACAACTCATAAAAGCTGTGACGGATTGTAGGATAACCATAAAAGAATAAGAAGTAGCCTCACCTCTGTCTTAAATCAGACCTTCACATCACAGCATGCAGCATTACAAAGCAAAGAATCACACACACATAAAACATGAGACATTGCTTAGGAAGAACGTGTCACACAAATTGCTTTTTCACAGCATTTTAATTTGGTTTACAACCGACTCGTGTAAAGCTTCTCCCAAAGAAGGAGTGACAATCAACGAGGAATGCTAAGATTTCTACACAAGTCATCGTTTCATTCATTCTCCTCACTGTCAGTCCTACGAGTCCTACCCAATTCTCCTACTCCGTCTTTTTGACAAGAATCACATTCTAAGTGGATTCAGCAGGAATGAGTGGAGATTGAGAGAGACAAAACAAAAGGAGAAATAGAGACGTCAATTCACTTGACAACTGGAATGATGTTTTAGATAGACAGGGAGACAGACAGACACGAGAGACACAAAATTGACAAGAAGGAAACGGACAGACATGATCACAGAATATCAAAGTAGGAGCAATAGATTTGCCATAATATTTTGGTTATGAACTTACTTTCCCATCTGGAAGTGATCATCATTGTAGCCCAAGTGCTGCATCAGGATGTTCACACCATCCTTCGGGTTTCCTTTGTAATGTGGCCAAGTCTGGGGACACAGACTCTTGTAACGCGTCAGGAAAGTTTCATACGGCCTTCTGTAAGCAAATCCAGCTCGGCGAACTCGAAGGTTCTCCATCAATCCCAAGTACTGGACTTGGTGGTGAACTATCTCCAGGTCAAACACGGCTGTGGGATGTATCAATTTACGCAGAAGGGAGTGAGCATTTAAATAATGAAGGATATTAGTTCCTTTGACTGTGTGTGTGAGCTACCTGACTTCTTGAAGTCGTTAGGCTTAATGCATCTCACGTACGAAGGCTCCTTAGACATAAGAATTTCCATCAGTTGGTTCAAACTGGACTTGAACTGAGTAGCTGCAGTGTCCGGTCTCTTCTTCCGCATCAGTTCACTCTCAGGAAAGATTCCCTAAAAGATACATCAACACACATTGGATATATTGTTTCGTAGGAAAGTGCAATAGGAAATTAGGTGTTGTGAAGATCCAGTCAATTTATGTCTTAGGTTTCTAAGCACAATGCAACTCCCTAGTGTTCATAAATGCTTTCGGAAGAGGCAGGTGGATTAATTGTTATGTGAACTTAAGAACTAGCAAAATTCTCCTTCCTACTATTCATGCAGTTTTGGAGTAGAGCCAACTTCATAAATTTGTATTAATAAGAACCTCAAAAAAAGATTCTATCTGCAGCAAAGAATTTTTACAATGATTGCTAGTGATAATCGCAATAAATATAAAAATATCTTTCTCATCTCTCCTATTATTGTTATATTGTATTTTTATCATTATTACGGAGTGAGGAGAGATTAACAGAAGTAGACGCGATGAGTACTAAAAGCTACGACCAAATGTATCGCTCCTCTAGTTCAGTGTAATCCAAGTATTTAGTACCACAATGTGTTCATACAACAACACCCTATTAACAAACATCAATTTAATCCAACCTGACTAAGAGTCTCATCATCAATCAGCAGCCTTGCCACCTCCACTAGTAATAGCATCATAATAAAGTGACTCTCTCTTCCTGCCAATACGAATCGCAATATTCAACATTCAACCATTTATGGTCAAATTAAGGCTACACAGAAAACGCGGAGACCGAAAGACAGCTTTGCGAGTGAAATGATCGACACGTATGAAATCAATATTCTGATGGTCTGTGAAGAGTTCATTAGGACCACTCTAATGTATGAGCACATCTCCACATCATTATAGCCTCACACCACACACCTACACATAAAGTTACCAGATTGTTTGCTCAGCCTGAGTCGCCTGTTTACTGACAGGTGTGTAAAACAGCTCAGAGCGTGTGTGACGCTAACAATGGGCTCTATACTAATTAGAGAGATTCGTGAAGAGAAAGGAAAATCTATGAAACTAGCTAGGTTTGTGACCAACCTGCAGAATCTTTTTGTTGGACTGGGTCATAGTTTCCCTCAAGTCACGGAACAGCAAGTCGTTATTCTTGTCCAGGAATCCTTGGACTTTATACGTTACTTCTCCAGCATAGTGACGTAGCCGGAACTCCTGGAATTTGATTTTAGGGTGTCAGGCATTACGATACAAAATCAGGGTAGAAAAATGGAGATTGATAGGAGAGATTGAGATACTTACATCTCTAGTTAACGATTTTCGCACGGCATTTGAAGCCAATTTGTGGCTAAGGAAGTGCGGGTGAGAAGACAGGCTTTTGTCCATCTTCTCCAACATGGAAAAGTCTGTTGGATCTCCTGGTCTCAGGCATTCTTCGTCCATCACAGCGATGATACCTGAAATGTTATGAATGAGTTATTTATTACTTTCGGCTTCACTTGTAAAAGCATCGCTCTGTAGGATAAATTAGACTTCCTATCAATCCACACATAATTTACTGCTCATTTTTTTCGTTTTTCAAAAGCAAAAATGCAAAAATAATCTAGCAGAGATTCGTGCAGGGTGAAGAAATACACAGAAATAATTTTGACACCTCATCATTCACTTTCAAAAACATTTTGGGCTCTGTAACTGCTGATGTGTGAGGAGTGAACAGAACGATTCCTACTGCATCCTTCACTTTCCATTCATCAAATAAAATGCAGACTGCAGGAGAAGCTGAGAGATGACCGTTGGATTAGTTGTAGTCTTGTAGTTCCACTCAACAATCTCTTTTGATGAAGATTCGATGATCGAGAAGCAACCTGAGCTTCCCCATTATTTATTTATAACTAAATTACCTTTATGTTTTTCTTCAATTAAGTCGCAAATGACTTTGTTGTTGAAGTAATCGATGTGTTCCCACTGAATGCCTTCTTTGCGGTACTCCTCCTGTTCAGACTTTAAGGTCAATTCGATAAACAGTTGTTGTAGCTTCTCGTTGCAGTAGTTAATGCAGAACTGCTCAAAACTGAAAGTCACACAAAAAGTAATAAACCTTAAAGTATCAAGTAATCTCCACATGACGCATAGCATAAGAGTGGCTCGCAAATGCGGAATAAATGCATTTCAAATCTCCTTTTGAGGTCACTCTGTCTTGTGTACCTGTTCTTTTCGAAAATTTCGAATCCATAAATATCCAATATTCCCATCAAAGTCTTCTTGCCATCATAGTCAGGATCTAGAGATGCATTGAGCTTCTTCACGAGCCACGTGAACAGTCTGTCGTAAATGGCTTTGGCTAGGGCATCCCGGGCATACATACACTTGTCGTAGGTCAACGGAGACGTTACGAACTCCCCTCGTGCCTCAATCGTACGGTTTAAAAATGCCTTGGTCAACTTTTCCGGAGAACAGCCAAGAAGCTAAAAACAAGCATAAAGCACACGAGGTTGAATCTCCATTGAGTGTCATTCTGAAATGCTCTAGTTTTTATCAAGCTTGCTAACTCTCTATTGATCTGAGAGACAGTTACTTATTGCAGACGAAGTTACAGAGGCCTCGACTTATGACTTAGGGAAGATAAATTGAAATCAGTTTGCTCATTTAACCCATAAAGCAGATGGAAGAGAAACATGGAAGGTAGGTGGATCGGTGGATGTGATAATGATTCTTTCTACACTCAGACTTCCTCTAAACACACATTATTCTCATGTTGAGTGGTACCATTGACCCTGTGGGGCTTAATGGTTCCCCACGCTAATCTTTCTTTCATCGATTCATTTCTCATCATCCATCACCTCGCTATACAATGGAAATAGGACTAATGGAAGTAATGAAGCCCCTACTGCTAACGCATATTATTTACATGCGGCATCAGTTTCCACCTACCTTAGCTGCGATCTTAATAACGTCATGACTAAGAATCTTAGCGTAGTTCCCTTCCTGCTTGAAACTGATTTGTCCAAGGTGCAATATGGCTGCAATGATTTCAAAGATTTCGTTTTGCTCTGTAGTGGCGAATCCAATAATATCCATTGCTTGTTTGACAGCTTCAAACTGTTTGGCATCATCTTGGCCGGGAATTCTGACCTCGCCCTGTTAAAAAATGCCACAAAGTATCCGTGAGTGTCAGACTGTGTTGTTTGAACTTGAAGTACAATGAGCTGACACATATTGCGTGTGTGGTTACTTGATTTAGATAGTAGTATTTGATGGGAGACCGTTGAAGATGAAGAGCCTCCAAAGCAGAGTCATCCAATCCAGTAATGAGCTGGTAGAAAATGTGGAAATTCCTGTCTCCTTTGGCTTGGTATATTACCCGAGATTTCTCAAGGAGGTAGTTGATGATATGCCCACCAATAGGACTTCCCTGTGAATTCACAAACAAAAGTGCTTTTATGTTGGTTTTCTGCTTTCATTGAGGAAACCGCAAGAATAATCCCACCAACATCTGCTAACAAGATTGAAACAGAATTCTCTATCATTAAAAGGGAAGCGAATAGACAAGAAATCCGTTTATGACAGGAAGTGAAGTCGGAAGAATCACTCGGTTTATGATACTTCTACGTGTAGGTGTATAAAGAAACTTAAGGAATGCAAAAGAAGCCAATCTTTCAGCGTGGGATGAATAAGAAGGATAATCAATACAAAACAAGAAAGGTGAATTATGTGAAAATAAGTAGTGCGATTTCTGTCTGCAGACTTACTCGGAAATCAAACTCAATATCCATGTACTTTCCAAACCGACTGGAATTATCATTTCGGTTCGTCTGAGCATTTCCAAATGCTTCCAGGACTGGATTTGACTGGAGCAGTTTATCCTTTGTGCTCTCAACGGATGCGATGTTCCTTGAAGCAGCAGCAATGTAGCGGAGGATCCACTTGGATGCCTCCGTTTTTCCTGATCCCGACTCTCCTACATATTCAATGGTTCATGAATAAGCGTGCAAAATATTATTATGATAAAATCATCATTAAAAGTGAGTCCAAGAATGAATTCGTTTGATCCTCGAACTCCCGTCGTAATTGACAGGTGGAAATTCTCGTAAGTCATAAATCGCTTAAGACGTTGTTAGTATAAGTAAAACAATTTTGTGCCTTAAGGATTGAGCCTACAAGAAGTTAAGAAAAATTACAGAACAACGAGTGCATCTCGCATAAACGGATACGTTTGTAATTTATCATTATAAAGATTTGAATCAAGCCTTCGCTAAAACATAAAATTTTCCCGAAATTCACGAGGATTAAGAAGACCGTCTCTAAATTGTATACACAATATCTTGCACATAATGATTGTAGACTCACGCTAAGTTGTTTCTCAACTGTCTGACGCTGTAACACGCTTGTAATTGCACTGTAATGACTTTACGATTTTTGTTGAGCATTTATTTCAATTAGGAGACTAATAGTCTGATTTGGGTTATCAGCAGACGAGATTTGAAGTCTTGTAATGACTGGGTGAAAGATGGTATTAGTGAAATGACTTAGTCTACAGAGCTGATCTCGATAAGGTTTGAAAAAGAAACGAATAAAACACTTGAGTGATGTGTAGGCAGATTGCGTACCTGAGATGAGAATGCATTGATCTCGGTTCTCCTCTCTCAGCTGCTTGTACGCGTTGTCTGCAAGCCCAAAACTGAAATGAATTAAGATTAGTTCAATTAAGAAATGTTGAATCAAATCATTCATCAATGTTGTTGTAAACGAAGTAATTCATTTTCATGTTTATGAGCAGATAATAAAGTAGCAAGTTTCATTCGAGGTAGCAATTGATTGCGGTAGGTAGGCAGGAAAGGTTCATTCCCTCAGATGCCTCTTACTTTCAGTAATTAGTCGGTCATGTAGCCATTTGTAATTATCATTTTAACCAACTCGATTTTACTTTTGTGACTCGGTAAGTTTGGATTTGGCTACACGGGAATATATTTTTGCTAGGTTTAAAAGCAACACTACTAACGGACGAATGTTTGTCATCTTTATTTGACTGTGTACAACAATTCAGAGTTCATATCATACAATTATTTACCATGCTAATTCGTTACTAAAAAATAAACTACATATTGTCTGTTGACTTATTGTTTGGAACTATTGCTGCACCCGAATGTTTAGCTGGTTTTGTTATAAATTCTAAAACATAGGATAAAACAATATTTACTTTAGTTCCGAAATATTGCTCTAAAAATTTATAAAATTAAATTTCACAAGTCATTGCTCACCTACTACCAAAAATGTTCTGACCAAAGGATTATAAGTCCACTCAATATTAAAATGTTAAGACGCTAATTATTATCATTCAAATTTTATATTATTAGACAAATTTTATTTTCACTGTTAGACCTAGACTGACTGATTATAACAACATATATTTAACTTTCCTCTTTTGCAACTGTGACCTAATACTGGAATGAATTGTTAAACAATTATGTATTATCTGTCACATTAATAAACCATGCTATGAACTATGAACTATGAACTACTGATTTAAGTTGAAATGTGTCGTATCTGTATAAGAGCTGTAGCTACATGTGGCGTGAGTTGAATTGCACAGTTTTAGAATTTCTTTAAGCTTGCACAAGCTAGAAGTGCGCAAGAGCATATATTATGGGAATTAACAAAAATTAAAGAGTTATTGCTTCGTTGCTTTACTAGCAGAGGTGAACAGTATGCAGTTAAACTCTGAGCTTAATACAGCTTTGGTAAATGGCAATGCAATTGAAAATTGCAATGGTGTGAAATAAAAAATAAAAGTTGTTGCATTATAATTATAAATTATAAGTAGATTATATCAAGACTTACACATGAGGAGCAGCTTCAATGAAGTTGACTTTGTCATACTTCTTGACGTTATCATCCCCGTAGATTGGTAAGTTCTTGTAAGGATTCACAGAAATGAGTACCGGTCCGATGTAAGTCTGTATAAGTATCAAATTAATTTGAAATTAGACACAAACACATAAAACAGAGACCAATAAATTAATTTTGAAACCAAATATGCAATAATCAGCTAGAGAGGTTGTTCGTTGCAAATAATGACTTGATGACATTATTTCACGGTTGAAATGAATTGATTTGTCCCATGCACTACTGCATCTCATACGAAATACAATCTCAGCCATAATTTATGAGATGAGGAATGCCAGGTGTGTGGATGAGTAATAATACAGGTTGCTTAAAAATTAAAATCTCCATGTATCATTGACCTAAAAACACTGTTTTCTGGGATAGAATTCATTTCCTCTTTGCTAACCATGAACTGCTATCATAATTAGACATCCATTTGTCTTCTTACATTTTTATTCACGTACTTTAAGCGGATCAAGCTAAAGACGTCTCCTACGAAGTTATAAATAGCGACTTGCAAACATTTGTAAAGAATTTACATATCTTTAATTTTATCCGAAACTACACCGCAAATTTTAGACAAACTCAAAACCAAAAACATGCATGCCATTAGCATTGAGCCAACAGCATAAAAATTAATATTAAATTATTATTCAACGCATCTTCTTCCCTGAGATTATTAAAGGAGATAATGAGCATGATTGGACTAATTAACTCTGCTGATCAAAAATTGCAATTATGTTTTTCCTTCCTGTGCCTGCTTGTTCGATTGAGCAACACGAAACTAATTTCTTTGGTACATTTTCTGATGAAATCTTAATCTAATTTCATATTCATACACAGAGTCCTTGTTGCGGTTTACACGTTGTAAAAGGACAGAACTAGCAAAAATAAAAATTAGCCACTTGGCATGTCATGATTTCATGATTAGCAAGTTGATTTGTATTAATAATTTGATTACGTAGAGTGATTCCAACCTTCCTGAATGCTTTAAACCTGCCTGATAATATTCCATTCACCGAAAAGGTAAATCAACAAGTGTTTTAATACCTCCGTAATTAACATTAGTCAAACAAAAGTCGCGTTGCAACAGATAAGTCCTTATCATGATGAATTGTTTCTGTCGTATCTTGCTGTTGCTATTCACTCAGAGTGATTAAACGAAATTGAGAACAGAGGAATCCTCAAGGACAGGATCCATTTTCCATTAAAGTTGACACACGAACAACTTCATTATGCACTTAGTTCAACCTTCTGTCATGAATGGTGGATGGGAGCATTGTGATAAATCCCAATTATGAATTAACTTGCAAAGACTGTCAACAAAATGTGTTCCTAAAGTCACTCCCAAGTCGTGTCACATTATTTCTGTATCACCAATGCTTGTCTACCTCCTGAGTATCTCTTTTAGACATTTAAAGCAAATTCACAAATTTTAAAGAATAGACTATTGAAAACCCAGAGAACTATTGTCGTCGAAGGAGAGATAACTACAATACGCAAGAATTACGTCCTTCTTCCTTCACAACTCGCAATGATACACAAAAATGTGCATAATTGGACTCAACGTTAAGTTCATGCGAGTATGACACTTGACCCTTAGGCCTCTGCCCGGTATGACCGCGTGCAGAAAGCTGACATCAGATTTTGCATCTGAGGAATATTTATGAATGCACTTGCCTATTGTACGTTACTTTTCTTTAGTTGCACGTACTTAAAATTCTCTGGTAATTCCTGATTGTACAACAGAATTCTGTCGAGGATTACTACATACAACATTGTCCACGTGTGAATTATTGCATCTTAGATACTTTAAAATACTTGGCCTCACGTTAATTAGGAGATTATGTAAAATTCTTCTATGAAGAGCCAACAAAACAAGAAAATATTAAGCTGGGACCGGCATTTTACTAAAATTGCATATAAAGTTCAAGCTGCTCAACTAAAGACTTCAAGACACTACTAGCTGACTATCTTACTTGTCTACGCAAACAAATTCACAACTTGAAACGGAAGAAACGCTCAAAGAACTAGCATACAATTTGGCATTAAACACGCAAACTTCGTTCACAATTTATCATAAAAATTTAGCTTCCACTTTTGACACTACGAGAAGAAGCCAACTGATTTGTTGTCTCATTTTGGGAACTACAACTAAAACTTTACGTGATAATATTTTGACAAGTGTTCAACCAACAATTATTGATTTCTTTGATTGTGTTGCAAACCACAAAGCACAAATTGGTTTTTTCCAAGCTAACCAAATGAATTGCTAATACAGATACTGGAAAAATGTTTCAAATATAATCACCTAAACCCAACCAAATTCAACCTTCCAATGTTCATAACATCCGTTATTCCCTAATGTGGTTTTATAGCGTACTTTCATATCAATTTACTACACTAGCCACGCAGACTATTCATTCGACAGGGTAGTTAATTTTTCTGCAAGCTCCTTTGGCTTCTATTCTCTACATTCTTCCATATTCTCTACCACTGGAATGAAAAGAACCGAGAAGTGTCTTTTGTCTTGTACGAAATACAATTAGCACGGCAAGCCAGTTGAATGTGTTATAATAATGGGAAAGAGATGCGATATTCCTATAATACTCGTTTGCTAAGCTCTGTGAGTCTGGTCTACGTAGGATATTGCACTTACGAAGATAACGCAAAGAAGACTGACTGGATCGTGGGCAATAATTCTTTCAAAAGTTGAATACAAAGGTTATGCAGTTGGGAAGATTATTTCATTATTAGCAATGACTAATCCATCATGAGCCTTGTAGGGAAGAGATTTTAGTTCTCTCCACTTTGATCTTACATAAAACTATTTCTCGATGAAATCATGTGAGAATGTTCCTCGTTATATCTGGATTTTCTGTTCCTACACAACCAACTACAAGATGCGATGTTTATGACTCATCGCACGAGGCTTTTACCTTCCTATCACTATCAACCATCTTAAAACGGGAGAAGACTTTAGACAGTACTTACATAAATCAGATCGCCTCGAAATCTTTTCCTTAGATTTTCGATGAAGGCTTGGGTATCATTAGGATCGTCCAACAGAACGGCATCCGAGACTCCAACTGCTTCTCTGTCCTCTAAAGCGTTTTCCATCATCTTGGAAGATTTTCTTGCAGACGCACCAGTTAAAAATCCGAAATTGAGGCACTGAGGAAGGTTATTTAAATCTGCAAAGCCAGTAATCAAGTTAATGAATGATCAATCCCATTCCAAACCGGTGGCTGGGAGTGTCAATCTCAAACTAACAGAATAGCAATGGATGGAAATGATGGAATGGAAAGTCGGATTGATAATGGATTCATGTCTCTCGTCAGTCGTCAGAATGATGATATCTTTGCCAATGAACATTATCATATCAGATCGCAGTGATCACACACTACCAAGCTGAACTTCCATATACCACCACCACCTCAGATATTATTTGAGGATGAATCTAAATTTATTCCTGTATTAAATTCTACCGTCTTCTTCCATGTTACACGTCCCTCCCTGCCTTATTAACCTACATCATCTCCCCCGCAGTAATCACTCACTTATCTTTTACATTCCTGTCCGTCAATTCATTCTATTGTGAAATTATTGCAATTATTTACAACAACTCGTTCTACGTAAGTGTAATATCAGTTCAAATCAAACACAAGATATTGCGTGATCATCGTGATAGCTTCAGAATACTTTGGTCACACAAGTGGTTATCTTACTATTAGCTTTAGGCTGCTGGACAAAGTCTCACCCGTCTCACCTGCCGTACAACTCAAGCGGGACCAATTATTCATTATTATTTTATTCCCTGATGGATTAAACTGAAGTAATGATTACTAAACTCGACTACTCCAGAAACCTGGCGATTTTGAAACAGTTTTAGTCCAGAAAAGATAAGCGTTTAAAATGTAAACTCCGTAATGTAAAATCATTGGAAGTTCCGACACAACTTGACATGTTCCCAAAAAGTATGACGGAAATATAAAAAAAAATACAAATTATATTTGTGAACCAATACTAGCGGAGTAAAACTCAAGCCAGCAGAGCATATATATAAATATATAGTCAATATAAAAGACCTTAGAACAGTTAGAGAAGTGAATGTATTACTTGCATCTTTAAAAAAACAATGAGTTGTACCTCTAGGTTAGTTTAGTTTGTCACTAGAAATGTCTGTAGTCAATCACTCTCGTGATCTGATGGTGAATAAAATGTCTATCAATCAAGGACTTTTAATACCAACTAAATGACCTGATAAGTACGGAATGAGTAGATACGTGAGTTCCTATCTGGTTTGGACAGGGAAGTACAGATCAAGAATAATAATACAATAGTTCGGAATGTGATTGCAGTTGCACAAAGTGCTTTAAGTGCCTGTGACTTGCGTGAGTTACTTTATTCTGTTTCTGTATGAAATATTAATTGCATCAATCAATCCATGCGATACATACCTACAAGTAATGATACATGATTATTGCTTTCTTCTCTGCACGAATGCAACAAGAGATGATCTACTTCCGAAACAATATTATCTGTTTGCAGAGATTTTGCTTGTGTATTAGTGTTAGTTATGGAGGCCTCAATAAGGAACGATTAGGGTTAGGATCAGTTGCATTTTAATATTCTAAATGACACCTACACAAACTAAGCACCAATTGTCCAAGGATTATGCTACTTTCTTGCAGTGTTACTGAAGTGAGTACACACTTCACAAAACTGAAGGCTTTCCCAACATCCCAATGGACATGTTAATCCTTTCAATTAAAATTCTAATAATGTCAACTCATTGGTGTGCATGTATGCTTACTCTCTTACCTCTGCTAAGTCATTTTAAAACTTAGAAATCCTTCACAAGGCACGAACAGGCGGTGCACATTTCTTCATACAGTCATTCAAGTAGAAATGTATTCAAACAAGAAGAAATGAGATCTGATCAGCGATCAAGCTAAAACTTTGAGACGTAGAGGAAGTAAAAAGGCCAAATTGAGACTGACAGGTGCACACAGTCCAATTCACTTGTACACTTTCAATCCATCCAACTCTGTTCGTAATCTGGTCGTGAATCGATTCCACTTAATATGAAATCATAAAAATGAACGAGACACTTTTACACCTACTGACTGCGGCCTTAATTGCTTCTGATTAGCTTCTGATAAATTAAAAACTTGTGATTGTGGCTTGTAGTCTAAATCTCAGTACAGGGTTTAGCAAGTTTAAGTAACAGGAAACTCCTGAGTGTAATAAAATAGTTTAGGGCAAGTTATGTCAGACTGGAGATCTAAATTCTACTCGACTACTCAATTCAGATCACTTTGCCCCAAGATGATCACTGACCGACGACAATAACACTTAATGACTGAACCATAACTCACAAGTCACATTCAGATGACTTATCCTACCTTAAGGATATTATCGTAATTCGTAAGTGTTTGTAGTTACTAGACACTATAAAACACAAATCGCTAGAATGCAGATACGATGAGCGATGGGTATAGACAAAATATTCTGCACAATGTCTCTCATCATTCTCAAAAGTTTCCTTGCTGACTTACTCGTCCATAAGACAAATGCAGACTGACTGCCTTGCGAAGAGATAAACTTTGTGGTTTTAGATCCGTTCTTCCCTAACCCACGCATGCAGCGTTTAGCACACATCTACATTCTTTTTCATCCTTACGTCCTTACTGCTGCTTAATATTTTAGCACTAAACAAGCATCAGCCTACCTGTGCACACTGCACACCCACCCACATCAATCTACACCAAGTTTGTGCAAACTGCAGTTTCTTTGCTGCCTTCCAGCAATTCTATTGAATGTCTAATTAATGTTTGCTTCCTTTCTGAAAGAAACCAACTGACAGATCCTTCCCTGATAGAAATTTCTAAAGTTTCTGGCGTATGACATATGAAGGCCGTTGAACGTGTGGCCAAGCGCTGAAAAGTGCAAGTTATAGAGATTCATATTTTAATTACTAGATATCCAAATTACAACTGCAACTATTACGGATTAGATAATACATTTATGCAACGAGAACTTCGGGTAAAACTGCGGCGAAAGCAGCTGCTGTTTTCATATTTGACTTTTAGGCAATCACGTAACCCCTTTGGTCCTGGCCTCCCCGTAAAAAAATTTAAGCAAGGATTCCTTATCAATACGCATTGATTGCTTTTTCTGTGCTTATCATTTCTGCTTTCTTTTTAATTATCAATTTATCGTTGAGTTCTAGTTTTTAGAAACGATTCTTTTAAATAATTTGTAATGTAATGATGCAGCCAGCAAAGTAGAATTAAGAGTCGGGGTACTGTGAGACTGTGGCTCAAATGTCAGAGCGGGAAATATGAATTGAAAGAAAATAATAAAAACAAAATCTGCTTCTGGTTGTTTTCGAAAATGAAATAATTTCCACAGTGTTAAAATGAATTTAAATTAGTAGCTTAGTCTTTCACTTTATTAGTGATTAATTTTCTACGTTTCAGTTAAAGTTGGAAAAGCAATGACAAGTGCTGAGTATTGTCTAGTGAGTAACATTCCATCGAATTTTCACGCTTCAGATCTAAGGAACTTTTTCGCAGTGTTTGTAGCAGCAGAGAAATTCGATGTTTTCCATTTTCGACACCGACCCCAGACGATGGTTGTGGAGGTAGGTGAAGAAAAAGGGGATGAGAAGACTTCACTGAAGAAGTTTTGCTGTCCTGTGCGATTCAAAAATGAAGAGGATGCCACAGAATTTGTACGGAAGTATCATGGCAAATATTGGATGGACAAGGCAGGCAATGAACTACCTTCAAGAGTAATTATTTCAAAAATAACGTTAGGACCAGAAGATTTATCCAAATTTGCGACGAAAGAATTTCGACCTCCAAAAATGATGCCGAGGTAAGTATTATTGAACTTTCTATACTTACAATACAATATAGTAATATTTGTTAGAATATGACATAATTTATGATTTACTATTTATAGGGGAAACATTGGAACACCTAATGCGTACTTTCTAAATTTGATCCGGGAGTGTAGACTGCCTCCAAGTCTTATTAGCAAGTTGGGACTTGAGTTTCCTCGTGGAAGGTGAGTCTTGTTAAAAATTGTGCAATGTAGAGTTCCTTCATTGAGATAACAACGTATGTTTTGGGTTATCAAGGGTCCACAAAAAGTACAGCAGTGTTCCGTATGATTATGGAACGTCTACTAAGTCAAGGAAGTGGGAAGAAGAGGAATGGGATGAGGAAGAAGTAGTCACGGGAAGAGGACACTCGTTGTCGTCTGTATATGTGCCAGGGAGAAGTAAACCTAAACCTGACGGTGATGATGGTGCTGATAATTCTGATAAAGTAAGTAGTAGGAATAACAGGTGTTAAAATTATTTGTCAAGAGTTGGAGCCTCTAAAATTTGTTTGTTTAATCAGGAAAGCAACGCTGATGATGATGACGATCGATGCGAAGAATGGGAACGCCATGAAGCATTGCATGATCATGTAAGTGTGAATTTATACTAGCTTATGCCGAAAAATGCTCTGTTTTGAATTCAGATTTTAAGATTTAATTGTTGTGTTGATTGGTAGAGGACAACTCATGGAGGGATTGTTGATGAAGACAAGGAGAGGTTATTTGAAGAAAAAATCGAGTTAAAATGGGAAAAAGGTTAGGTCTATAGTATTGAGTAAAATGTACTGCCTGATCATAAATTGAAGAAGTCTCTTGAACTCGATTGGTTTTGGTTATTGATTAGGAGGGTCTGGTCTCGTTTTCTATACCGATGCTCAGTTTTGGAATGACCAAAAAGGCGACTTTGATGAAAGAACAGCTGATGACTGGGATGTTGATATGGAAGGCTACTATGTACCTGGTGAGTCACATGTTACGTGTTTGTACAAATCTAATCCGATTTGTCACTATAAATCTTACTTGGTATATTTAGGTGGCGGAGATAAGGATGCAAGAGACTACATGGAAATGCGACGATCAGAGAGATTTCAAAAAGGCCTAGAAGATATTTCTGTATTTGCTCCAAAACCTAACCTAAAAAGACCACGAGCTGATTCTCCGCCTCCCACAAGTACCTCAGAAGATGCATCTAAGATAGGTGCGTTTGAAAAGTACACTCGAGGAATAGGAAGGAAGATAATGGAACAACAAGGTTGGAAAGATGGAAAATGTCTTGGAACAACTATAGCTGGTATGACTGACGCACTTGGGAACGACGGACAAGGGCCTAGCGATCGTTCTGGTTTTGGTTATTACGGTGAGAAGCTGGAGTTCTCATCTGAATACAAAAAGAACCGACGAAGACCTTTCCACGAATACAGTGTCGAAACTGAGGACAGAATAGTCATAGGAACTATCTACGATAAGCCAGAAGACCTTGATGTATCCGAGCCTTTACGGCGACGAAACGCCCCTACTTACATTAAGAGGTACGAGTTTGTAAGAGGGACAGAAAAATTCAACTAATTATGTTCTCTTATTACGCGGATAGACTCCCGAAAGTATTTTTGTACTCATATCGCACTTAAACTATTTTTTACTGAACTAATAAAGGCTCAATTAAAACAACAAAAGCACTAAAATGAGTGGCCAATCTGTGGGGAGTAATTTTAAAGCTTTTATTGCGTCTTAGCATCTACACCTACTCTTCTACTCTCCGTACAGGATTCTGTGCTTGTCTGTAGGAAACGAATCTCACATCAAGAGTTTAAAATCCATGTGGACACGGATAGTTTATGGAGAACACAAAACAATGAGGAGCAAAAGGAGATCTCATTTTTAACGGTTGCTTTACTGCAGTCAGCAAAGTATCAAGTCACTTTTCCACAATGGTTTATTATCAAGCTTTTAATTACGTCAGGAGTTTCCTCATCACAAAAATATTCAATCACAGACATCTGCAGCAAAGTAAAAAGAAAAGATGTCATATTCACGAGTCTTGATGAATATGGATTAGTCAGCAGTACGATCTCAAATTCCCATTATTTCTTTAGTGGGCATCTTTTATAGTAACTCCGCTGGACAAAGTAAAAAAGGAGCTTAACTTTATTAGTGTTGAGTGCCATCTCCGTCCGTCCCTTTCTCATAATCTCATCTCAAGTGTAAGTAGTGTGTTGGTGTAGTTGCAGTTGTATTTCTCCCTAAGAAGTGAATGGTGGCTTTGATGGCCTATTAGCTTACTCGAATCTTAAGCTTCATTCATCAACGGAGAGATCAAGAATTCGATTCGAGATACAAATTCCAAACTCACAAAACTGTCACCCATTGTGAGTCACTGGTAAGTTGCTTGTCGATCGATTTCACATATATTTGCGAATTACCCGACGCATTTGTGCTATTCATAAGTAATTCCCAGAAGGACATGAGAGCGTTGCTGTTTCAGCTCCTCAAAACCAGAAGCACACACGAGAGCACAAGGAGAAGGAAGAAGCTCAGTGGCAAATCATCCGTGGAGTAATAAAATTCCAACGACTTCACTATCAAAGTTTCGATCCAATTCAAAATGGGTAAGATTTCGCTTATACTGAATCTATTGAAAAGATGTCGACTTTTTTCTCCGTCTTACTTCTGTCCTTTCAGGGGGAGTAAATATTTTGCATACAACTGCGTCTCTCGCGTTTCTTGTGTGGTGTTGTTTGATGTTTTCCACGAAAAGCACATGTCATGGGAGGGAATTAAGCAGTTCTTATCATCCCAACGGATTTCGTCACTTCATGAACAGACTTAATGCACTCAGATATTATGTGAGTGGACGGGACGACGTTCCAGCCGAAGGACAAAATTGTGGAGTTATTCCGAAAGTGAAGGTCAAGCAACGCTCCAGAGAACCTGGCGTAGCTTCATTTGGGCAGATTCCGTGGCAGGTGACGAGACCATTAGAAAGTATTCAAGTTTTCGTTGAGGATTTTGACATCAGATTTGCATTTGATTAAGCAGGCAGGCATTTTTGATAAGAAGACAAACACTCTGATGTGTTCGGGAACGTTGGTGTCTGCAGATTTCGTGTTGACTTCGGCAGTGTGCACACTCTTCGTGACGTCTCTGGATAAGTTGGAAATCAGGCTGGGAGATTGGGATATTTCGGACAAGGAATTTATGCAGGAGACCTACGACCACCTGGAAGCTTCAGTCACTGATGTCTTATTGTACCCAGGTGTGTACTAATGCTGGTTGTAGTATTTCTACAGCCATAATCACTTATTCAAAAATGGATGCATTTTGAACAATTCTGATATGCAAATATCAAATGAGCATAATTTCTGAGCAGATGGGCCTATTGGAGAAGTTGTTCCAGTGTTGGCTCTGCTGAAACTTCAAAATCCTGTGGACTTCTCGAGTTATCCTCAGATTTCCCCTATTTGCATTCCACCACTTGATTTCTGCTTTATGGAAAGCAAGCAACCGTTTGACTACTGCTTGGTTTCTGGCTGGGGCTTCTGGAATCACGACGATCTCTACAAAGCTTCAGATGATGGCACCAAATCAGTCGAGCAGAATGATGTCAGTTCTCAAGAGAAGGCTGAATCTAAAAATGCTCGACCAGTTAGCATTCGAATCCCAATTTCTACCAATTTTACTGAAGGCCAAATGCAAAATTCAATAGATACCAGAAGTAATGGTAAGCTTACTAAGGACGGAAAAGTTTTTCCCAATACCTTATCGATTGCTAGCAGTCTGGAGAGTCGTGACTCAGTTAGAAAACCGCATGCCAGTTCGAGTGTTAAATTACCCGACCCACTTGATTACGCTGAAACAAGTTCCTCTGAAGAACAAGAAATGCTGGCTCCGTGGAACGAAAACGATGAATCATCAGTTGACAGGTTGTCGAATGTTCTTGGGTACTTTTTCATATACCTCATTTACAAACTGACGAATGACAAATGAATCTGTATGGAAAGGATAATTGTAGTGATGTGCTTTTCAATGTTTCAGACCTCAAAACAATGGGGATGATGAATATCTAAAACATCCGGCATTTGACTTCATTCCTGACTCATATGAAGCTAACATCCATCATAATCGAAGGAAGTACAATCTTGCAAAAGCCAAGGGAAATTTGAAACCTGTTCCAAAGTCAACACAACTTCAGAACGATCCTTTGATAAAACTCCTCGTGGAGAGTTCTCGTACAGGCAGCATTGAAGACGATAACAACTACATCGGGAAGCAACGACTGCGAAGACTGTATCAGTCTCATGCTGAGCGTGAGAGAGAATCTCAGCTTAAATTGTTCAAAGTTGAAGCACACAAAAATTGTCAATTCGATAGTAGCGATTCTGACCGGACAAGTACAATGAAGTATTGTGTTTCTCCAACCAGTGGAGTCTTCGTAAGGTTTGCATGCATGGTAAGGCCTAGGCGAAGCTGAACGTTACAGTATAAAATGAAAAATCAAGATTAAGTGTAATTGTGAGAGAAATTCAAATTGCAGGTGGATTTCGGATCCCCAGTCTTTTGTGTTTCTTCCGATCCGGTAACGCCAGGAAAGAAAAGAAGGATTAAACGATTTAAACCATTCATACATGAAGTAAGATGATTTTATAGTATGCAATTTTAATGTGTGGTTAACAATGGGTGTTTGTTCGTCTAATGATATTGATTAACTGAACAATACTTTAATTTGATTTATAAGGAGCGAACTAGAGCGTACCTAGTTGGATTCGTGAGTGATCGAAACCCTCAATGTTTCCACTCTCACTCAGACGATTCCCACTCAGGCCAGCTAAATCGGGCCGAATTCATACCATTTGACAAAAATATCATCCGGTTTGTTCATGAGAACATTTAGGAAGAGTATTATGAAAGCAGGACTTCGTATATCCATTTTATAATCTTATTTTAAATAGATTCTATCTTCGTGTAGTTTAGATTAGTAATATTAATGTATTTGGAAGAGTCTTACTTCTCGTACATTAGTTCTTGTTGTGATATATCTTAACCGAGTAAGGTTGCTGTAAGTTGTGTATGTCTTGAGCGTATGCAGTAATTTATTTTAAAACATGAGTTAGCACAATGGCTGTACATTATTTGAAGTGTTACATCTAGAATAAATCACTAACTATGAAGCAGTACAAACACAGACTTATTCTTGAACGTCGCCAAGATCCAAGATATGAATCTCTGACATAGAAAGAATATTAACAAACACTGTGACAGACGGACTGGCGTACAAAGTAACACTTAAGTAACAGCAGCTTCCAACCTGCTTTTCACAAAATTTAATATTCATTACATACGCTTTATACACCGTTACGACTAGAATTAAAGCTTTTATTTTCAGGTTTCGATTTAATTTAACACGTGTAAATTGACATTACCAAGGAAATGCATACTTTATGAATTCACAAAATAATTTGAATATTTATATTAACAAGCAGTACATAAGAATTTCACAACATTCAGCCTGAACAGTGGAGAAAAACAAAGAATTTTCAAAACTTAAGTCTTAATACCAGCAGCTGCAAATATACTACTTCGCAGTGGGCACAAACAACTTTCTTTTCCCTGGACAGACTACAATTTACGAGCGTATTCGAAGCATAAAAAAGAGATTGCTATTGAGTTCATTATTAACGATTAAAACCACATTAGAGTTTGCCACAAACAAGATATGCAATAGTGCAGTTTAATCCATCCTGACCGTAAGTCTCGGTAGCTATTTCTTCAAGCGGTCCACTGGTCCAAGGGTTAAATGGCTTCTCTCCACCAACAAGAAGAAAACTGATTCCGGGTATAACTGCAAAATCGTCAACCACTGCAGTGTTGTCTACTGCTGGCAAGATTCCTTTCTTGTTCAGATCTACAAGGCGAATTTTAAGAAGCTTCGCAACTTTCTTATGATCGAACCACCGACATATTTTCTCAGCCAGTTCAGAAGACCAATCGTTGCTGCAATACGGATGCCAAGAACCTTTCATACGAACTAAAACGTGTCCTTCAATGCCGTATCCTTCATCAGAACTCCTGTCAAAAATCAAAAAATCAAACTGCAATTGAATTGCTGTTTGAATGTTGTGGATTTGTAAAGAATAATACGTGTATTATTATTGACCAAGTTACCAATTTTTTTTAGAAATTTTTTCTAAATCCTCAGACAACTGCATGCAAGTACTCTCATCTTTTCCATTACTACAGTCTTTTACGAAGTCACACACTAGACTATTGTGTATACATTCAGATTTAGCTCTGAAATTTTGAAATACTGCATGTAAGATCTGCATAAATGTTTATAGATTTAAATAACTAGAACAATCAGACTTACGTTTCATCACATTTGAAGTAATTTTCCCCGCAAGTACAGTTGAGCTCATCACTCCTATCTCCACGAAAGCCCTGTTCCTTTAATTTCTCCATGCTGCTAAGAGTAGTAGTAGTAAGTGGATACTTATTGCAATCAAACCTTCCGTCACACCGTTGATTCTGCGAGAGGCAGCCTAATGAGCTGCGATTCATAATTATAACGAAAATTAAAACTAGCTTATAATAATCCACCGATAACAAGACACATATTTTTATAAAAGAATAGATAGGAGAAGCCTTACTAAGCACACTGAAAGTCGGGCTCTTTGCAATCTTCATAGCCCAAGACAGTAGAAGTTTCGGTACCACTGAAAATATCTTCAATTCCCGGACTGTCCCGTTTGTTTCCAGTTTTGGCAGACATTTCCTCACCAAATTCCCCTTCGGGTTCCAGCTCTGGATAGGTTATCGTTGTTGTAGGCTCCTTATCGTTATAACTATCATCTTCATAATCAGGATACTCAGTTTCGCTTTCATATTTCTTCTCTTCAGCAAGTGGAATCTCATTTCTGGTAAAGGATTCTCCTCTCTCGTAAATTGCAGCAGTAGTATCTTCGACGGGAGGATTGGCTTCAATCCCTGAAACACCATTGTCGCCTGCAGAATCAACTTCCATCACAGACGTCGTCCCTTCGGTTATTCCATACAAATCTTTCACTGACGTAGTCTCTTCTGTTGTTCCAACAACTTCCTTTACTGATGACGTTGTATCCTCCGTTATAACGTCAACTTCCTTCACTGACGTAGTCTCTACGGTTGTTCCATCAACTTCCTTTACTGATGACGTCGTCACCGTCGTCTCCTCCGTTGTAACGTCAACTTCCTTCACTGACGTTGTCTCTTCATCCGTAGAATCAACTTCATTCACTGATCTAGCCTCTTCACTC
Organism: Isotomurus maculatus; assembly: GCA_034696585.1. NCBI lineage: Eukaryota > Metazoa > Arthropoda > Collembola > Entomobryomorpha > Isotomidae > Isotomurus > Isotomurus maculatus. The sequence goes on along the minus strand of JAQGAC010000003.1, from coordinate 49,141 downwards.
CTAACGCTGACTTCCTTCACCACAGTGTCTGATGATGATCTACCTGCATGCATAAACGGTCCTAACGGACCTGCAAACGCTTCAGTTATTGGAGCATCCGTCACATTATAGTAAGAAGAATTATTCATCGTTCTCTCCACAGGTTTACAGTCTGAAACAATTAAAAAGAAATGTTCAAGATGGGACCAAGGATCAATAAATGAAGACACGTTACCGATGCAGGGGACGTTGCCGTTGCAGCGTGTGTAGAGAAGGTAGAGGAGGAGGACGATGGCGGAGAGGGCGACGGCAGCGAAGATGATGGCGCAGACTTTCTTGGCGAGGGAGAGTCGTCGGTGGAAGCGCGAGAGGCGGTTGGGGTCGATGTACGCCCCGTAGCCTGGCGTCCACGTCCGGTGGAACGACACGCAGAACCCCATCACCTCAGTCTCCTCCTCCTCCTCCTCCTCCAAACAAGTCGCTCCTCCACCTCCAAACAAGTCGCTCCTCCTCCTTCAAGCCTGCTCCTCACCACAACTCATACGTCCTCAATCTGTCGAAAACACACACACAGCCAATAATAAACACACTCCGCTTTCGAAACTCGAGTCTCCTCTGCGCTACGTCTGACGTGGACAGAAAATGAAGGTCAAGCAGACACACTACGCACCTCAATAATAAAAGGTAACAACTTCCCTAACATTTATCATCACTCAGAACGAGGAGATAGTCAAATGAGGATTGACCTACTTGCTAACCTGCATGGGATTAATTGGACTGGACATAGCTGTGTGTATAGACTATAGCTGTGCATAGCTGAGTACCTTCCACTCAACACCTCCAATCTTATTACTTCCTAATTAGTCACTTCAACATGCTTAAGTTAGGATTACCTTGTGCCCAGCTCCAAGATGCCTCACGCTTTAAAGTTGGCCAATCGTTTTTACTGAGAATTTACACAGACCACACGGGAATAGCTTCCAATTTCCAAACCAAATTAGCAATTCATCTGTCTGTTTGGACCCTGATTTATTCAAAATAAGGTCCACACTGATGTACTACTCTAGTGCGTCAGTATTCCTGATTTTCGTTTTCACTCACTTCTTTTTTGTTTCGTGCATCCGAAATCGGAGTTTGAGTTGGTGTCGAGAGGGTACGCTGCCAGCTTCCGTGACAATCTGTGACTTCACCATTTTGGTGTTGGTCGGTAGATATGTTTTATTTTTAAGGCCAGTTGAAAGCTAAATGACGGGTTTAATTTATGTTTTATAACGCTTTATTCCGAGTGGTATGTGCCTGTAAAAAACTGGAGGCCCTCCGAGTGGTACACATATTTCACACCATTTTAGTTTAAGTCCATCCATATTTGATATTTATTGTCCATATTGTATAGTACATTATGATGATATGAACATTTAAAAGATTTAGGAACTTAGTTCATAAAACTACTACAGTTGTCTCTGGTATTAAAGTAATGTCTACTTGATTCTTAATTCTACAAAACTAAAGCTACTGTCTCCCTATAAAACTACACATACTCTGAGCTCAGAAGTATTACAACAATATTCTTATTCATGTCTACTGTGAGTACTTTCCTTGACTAATAAAAGTAGGCTGAAAAATTCATAGTTATAAAGACTAAGTTAATACATTTGGGAATCTAGCTTTCGGCACTGGTTTTTAATTTAAAGGAAATGCAGTAGGTTTGCCAGGTTAGAATGGGCTGGCTTATTCAAAGACATGCCAGTGAGGAATGCTAGTTTGTGAGCATATTGGCATACTGCCGGAACTGCAACTGTGCCACTCCAGTTGTAATACAAATGGCATAGTTTGAAAGTAAATATTTGAAGCCGATCTGGAGGCAAGCTTCCATCATCTCTGATGACATTGTAGCTAGTGGGGGATACGGTTCCCTGTCTTGCTTGCTGGCTGATCAGATAAAAGTCATACCTGCACCCAAAAATCACATTAAAACATTGAATTCCCAACATATTTTGTATATAATGTGTACTAAAGAACATTTACTTTATTTTGCTATGTTGATTTTGTTTTTACCTTTCAGGTAGCGTGACTACATCATCAACCACAGTCCCTGGAAGAGGATTTCTAAAGTCCTTAAAGCCCTGAGCATCAGTTCCACCTTCCTTCATGAATCGAGCATTGATCCTTTTGGACACCACTACAAAAGTTAACTTTGGAAAAGGCAGACCTTTTTTCTTGTATAATTTGCCAACTTCCTCCTGAATTGCAAATTAATAGACCACAATTGAAGTGAAATTTATGTCATGCTGCATGAAATTCCTAATAAGGTATTGAAGGGGTGTGAGTTTACCTCAATTGCTGCTATTTCTTTTTTAGCGACTTCTCCAAGCTGGCCCTCTCCGACTCCATCCCGATAAAAGAGTATCCGCTTTGGAAGTTCATTATTAACTTCATGATATTTATTTACAAGAACTGAAAGTAAAAACATCAATGAGATGGCTTTCCAATCTGCATTCACAATTTCACATTTCTTATCCAAGCAAACGAATGGAATACTTACTTGCTAATGTTTTTCCAACTTGCTTGTTAACTTCAACCATCTGACACATTTGTACCTGGCTTGTGTATCTCGATAAGGTTTGATTGAAAGTTGCAACCATCGCACCAACTGGAATTTTAATTTAATCAAGCCGTAAGCTAACATGTTACAAAAAGCCGTAAATATAAATTGCGATAGTTTACTAGCTAACCAGATTGTTTTCCTTGGCCTTGTTGCCCGGCTGAAATTGATATCTAACTTTAAAACCTGAACCTGGGTCGTTTATTTAAAACTCACGTTTGAAACATATTATTATTTATTACCGTGATAGACATCGAAACCGACCACCATAGTTCCAGATTTCTGTATACCACCAAATTTGACGATAAATTTATTATAACAATTTGCTATCGAAAATCTGATAATGACCAGATCACATAAATATAATTATTCTTACAGCAAGAGGATTTAAAACAGTCCAGGGCTCCCCTCCTTGCTTCGCACACATTTGAACTACAATTAATATGATGATTCAAAATGTCTATTTTCGCTGCAATTAGAAAATGGTGTGTTAAATTAGAAATACAACGTACCCACAATCTTTGTGCAAACTGACATGTTCGCCTTCAAGCAGTTTTTTGCCAATACACATTGAGATGGAACTGTTTATAAAATTAAAAATACAAAAATCAAGTTTTTATGAAAAGGACCAGGTAATCAAGTAAGTAGCCACTTACTGCCAAATTCGACTGCACATTTCTGCTTCACTGTCGAGTACAACTGTGTACTATTGTTAGGGAGGATAAGCATGATGAGATTGATCTTTCCCTGGAGCTGGGCATACACGTCTTCAATAGCTCTTTTGAACTCGTTAGGTAGGCTTCCGGAAGCGATTTTCCTGTGTGATAAAACCCGAGATTAGCACAACCTACAAGTCGCGAAATATCTCCGGATTACCTGGTCGGATTTTGAATTTTGTAGTTAAGAGGTTGAGCGACCCGTTGCATTGTCTTTATGAAGGTATCTAGTCCTCCTTGATCCCTAAGGCACAAGTAGACAAGTTTTGAATAATTGATTAACTGTAATTAACTGTGCTTAAGTAGAGTGCTTAAGTATAGTGTTACCTATTGGTCGCTACGACAACCCACGTGGCTAAAGGAACTGTGCTGAAGAGAGTCTCGCCTACATGTAAATTCCTTTCATTAGCTAATTCATTAAAAAGATATAATGCTGTTAAATAACATACTACCTCTGAATCCTTTAGTCCAATCAGCCATATTTGAAGGATCCGAAAATTGCTTCTCTCTTCCAAAAACGATCTTTTCTCCAGGCAGCTGTCTAGCTGGAACTTGTATCAAGCTATCGTCCTTTCTGTATCGAATGTCCCACCTCTGCATTTCTGTTGTGAGCTATATTGTATGATATTAAGTTGCAAGATTTACGATACCGAAAGATAAGCATACTATTGAATATCATAAGAATATTTTTTTAAAACTAGCCTCATTGTGTCCTCGAAGTCTTGCCATAAATCCCCTCAACTGAGACACCCTTTTGGCTGGTTCAGCAAACAAGTGTTTCTTCAGACTAGCTGTCAATTGAAAATTGTTCTTCATTGCTTGGGTTAGCCCAGTTAAGTGGCATAGTTCAGGAACCAGCAAAATTTCCCTGGGATTGATCTTAGAAGTCTTCGCTCTGAGCAGTGGTTGGCTCATGTCCGTAATTCTCCGTTCTGATCTGGTTGCGTAGTAGTCGACAAATGTAACTGGTCCATTTTTCGTCTCAAACGTGTCGGTAACTTTCGAACTCCAGTCGATACTGTCGATTTTGTATGTCCGATTATTGTACAGTGTTATGACAGTGGCTCCTTCAACTTCAACTTCTATCATGGACGTCACTCTAGTTTGATCACGACAGTGTTCCCGAATTTCATTCATGACATTCAGAACACTGTCCTTTCGGATGATCTTGTTAGTCATTTCCATGTTCAGGAGCACCATTGACTCGTACGGCAGCATAGACCTACAATTCGGAAATCAGTGGCCTACTTATACTCCTAATTAAACTACTAGATCAGAAGTTGTAAGTGATTAGTTCAGCTTACGTTTTAATGCCTGGCCATATCTCAAGTCCAAATTCTGGAAGATCGATTTTCTTATTCCCGTCAAAATAGTACCTCCCGATTTGCGTAAGCTTTAAAGCTTGCAGGGATTTTCGGACCAACACGTTGTAAAATTGAATCACTCCAGCCTAAAATAAAAATGACATTAAATTATAACTTGACCGTATTATTCGATCTTGAAATATTGATTTGTATAAAAACCTTACATGGTTCCACATCAAGTCGTTAGTGAATTTGATTGTCACTTCGTAAGCTTCTGTCACTCCTTTGTCAACAATTTCACACGTAAGCTTTAGTGGGTCCGGGCTCACTTTTGAAGCAGAGAAGAGCATAGCTCCACCGTCGAATATGTAGGCAGGGATTTGGTCTTGCAGCTTCCAAATGATGGCTCTTCTAACTCTAAGGACGTCCAGCTCTGGACTTATTTCGACGTGATCTGAGAAAACGGATGAGACATTTACACATTTTTAATATGAAGGTTGTGTGCCAGAATCTGTGTAAATATAATATTAACATCAGACATTGAAAGTTTTTAACACTTACGCTGGTAAAGCCTCCAATCAGCTTGATTTTTCAACTGAACGTGGAAGTAGTTTCCTGCCAGTTGAACTGTCGTGCCAGATTCGCCTTTCTTATCCACAAGCGTTGGAGGTCTGGTTGTCAGGTAATCTCTTGCCAGGAGAAATTTCTTGTATCTTTCTTCCTCACTTATGGACTTCAATCCACCTGGGACACTTCCTGTGCCTTCGGTTGTTTCACCTGAAGGTGTGTTTTCTCCTCTTGTTGGTGCAGATTGTCCTGGAGAGTCAGTCGCAGGACATTGTGGCTCTCCTGTTTCCATAGGCTGAGCGATAGATAGTTCCGATAATGCCGACGCTGCACCGAAGGTTTTTGCTCTTCCTCTTGCCCTGAAACCTCTTGCAGGCACACCCCCTCGTCCAGGTTGATGAGCCATTGTTAATTCAGACTGATTTATTACTTATGAGAACGAGGAGTTCATGTCTATCTTCTGAGACGCTCGCTGGAGGAAGAAGCTAGTCACAGATCATGCACGGAGTTTTGGACAGAAGATTTCCAGCTCATCTATAATTTAGGAAATTCAAATCTAAAATATGCAAGTGGGTATAATGACCAATACAGATGAGAAGGTAAACACGAATAAGTCATATTCAGTCCAAGTTTCTCTGCATCTTGTTTTATGACAAGAACATTTTAGCTACTATTATTTCATTTCATATTTAAGTTGCCTCATTTCCCGCACTGTGGGTCTGGTATAGATTGGTACAAGCAATAATTGTACGAATTGCCTGTTTACCAGATTCCCAAATCTTGTACTCAGTGTTATACGACTCACCGGTTATCACAAGTGAACTACCGCTGGTACTTAGAATTTAAACTCTTTAACCAGCGATAGTTACAACCCGCACACTATCCGGAAGTTTACACATTTATACACACGTATGCCAACAGGAAGGACAATGACGATGCATCACGTGACCATGTAGCCCACAATATTCCCATGCAAGATGTTAACGTAGGTTAACCAATCAAAGTTACAATCAAGAAAATGATACTCATAGTGACAATTCAAAACCTTTTATTTCAGGCACAAATTACACATAAGATATTAAACAACAATTTGTCAGACAAAAAAATCCATAAAGACTATCATTATCAATCATCTACCACCTTGATAGCACTTGTAATACTGCACACTCATACCAGTGGTGTCAAATCATGAGTCTACTTCCTGCTCCTGGTTTCGAGTGACCACGCCAGAATAAGCCAGTTGTGTCAATTCTGTACAAAGAAGAATCTACATTTAGCGATTTTGACAGATTTGAAACATTCCAATGGTTATCAGACGTGAAAGTTTAATTACCTTGCACGAAAATACACAACACACATGTATGTTGTCATCAAGCACGATCCTCGCTGCATGAGTCCTTTCATTATTGGCATCATACGACTTACGGCAGAGATGATGAGACTCCAGGCTCCTAAAAAGAGAACAGATTACTATAATTTAAAATACTACTGTCTGATAAACTGTTTTTAAACGCAACAAACATGGTTGTTGTGAAGAGGGCTTGAAACTTACCTGGCGTTCAACACTTTCTTTCACTTCCTCCCGACCAAAGATAAGCACGCATTCCCAAACGTCCTTTTCATTGAGGATAACTCCAATAATTGTCGCTCCACCGTGCAGACCGTCCTCCTCAGCAGAGTAAGATTACCAAACAACAAAATTTTTAACGGACTGCTCGGTCTCCTAATTGCAACTGCGAGGGAATTCAATGGCGGTAGTTTTGAAAACGGTGGAGATTTGCAGATGACTGGTACAAGTTTGTCTGCAAATGGTAGGTATTAGGCCGTTCTGGTATACTTTCAGAAAGATGCAACTGAAATTTATACTTCTTACACCCAAAAGTTTAACAACGATTTACAACTAGTTGTTATTACTTTCAATTGTATATTACTGTGTGCAAATGGTCACGAAGCGTTGGGAAATATGACGTCATGTCTATACAAATGTATACCAATTTATACCAGACCCATAGTGCGGGTTGTGTTAATTCCAGCCAGATAGTGAACTTAAGATTCTCTTCTTTGTTGATCTCGGACTTCCCAGACTGTCAACATTTAATTGATATTCAGGTCTTGTTGCTATCTTCTATCAGGTTAGAGTATTCTTACATTCGAAATTATCAGAGGCTATGAATATGAACGCACGGCTCAATACAAATGAGTGAGTGCACGGAATCGTTGCATTAGGAAATCATTTGTTAATTTTGTACTGCATACCAAATGAAAGTGAACTCTGCATCTACTTGAGCATATCAACATGTGCAAATGTGCATTGTGTTTGCTGGAGGATTCAATTCGATCTCAAGTACAGAAAATATCTCCACAATTTGTTTGGTTGGCTTACACAATTATTTGCCTAACATGCGAAGCAACCAAGCAACGTAATGTAAGAAAAATACATTTTGCACATTTACACGTAAGTGCACAGTTACTTCTTTCCTTACCAATTTAAGATAACACATTGGAAAAGCAAAAAATATCTATAAAATGTTTCAAAAATATTTTTGATATTTATTGTGTTGTAATCTTTCATATTTTAATCCTTGCCGTTGAACTTTAAATGTTGGACTGCGTTCAGGATAAACCTGATGGTGTTGAATGTCATTTTGTGTTTAGTTTTTTATTCAATGTCTACCTGAAGGAATGAATCGTGAAGTTGTAAATGTGCATCATACAAGGATACGTGAAAGAAGGAAGCCTGCATAAATTGTTATGTGTGTACAAACAAATCGTCATCTCACCATGAGACATCCCTTTAATTGTCTTGACCTTTTTTCTCACGTCTTTCTGACAGTAAGACAGAAGACGAATTCTTAAATGCATCCTATTGTAACATTCCAGCCAATCCTGTCTATGCCATTCATATGAATGAATTGAAATTATGAAATACAGAATTAGTGGGCAAAAAAGTGACATGTAAGTTCCTACGTAAGAAATGAATTCACCGGTATCCCATTTTTCTTTTTGTAGGATATTTTCTAAGCTTTTAAACATTTCTCGGAAACATTATAAAAGCAAAAGCATTTTTGTAATTCAAGTGGCTTGCATGTAATCAAATGGTTACTAGACTGAGTTAATTGATTCTAAGGAAAAGACACTAAATATGACACACAAAATATAATATACAACAAAACCAAAGGTTTCATGGTGTCCAAAATCCTAAAGCAAGCGAGGAAAAGTAGAAAATACATGTCTTAAATTTGTGTTGAAGTGTTCCATTTAATAGTAAAAGTCACCCGTGAGTGACATCCGAGATCCTGGGGTTACCCAACAAATGAGTCGAAGTGTGCCAAGCCCAACTAATTAAAAGCAACGGAAAGTGTCATTCTTCTAAAACCCCTTGCAAAGCTATGGCAAGTTTTTGACTCTTGTTCACAAATTTGGAAGCAAAGGAAGACCACCCGGGTGAAGTTAGCACGACTCTTTCATTGATTCACCTTTCATTCTGGTTTGGTGTACACAAGTTCGAGATGATGTCGAATTAACACGAATATTAGAGATACTATTGCATTCAGCAATTCTAAAAGCCTCGGCTTGTGATATTTTTATTGGATAAAAAAGGGAAATGGAATTCCAGTTCCAGTATGAAGTGAACTCAAGTCCTCATGAATATGATTTCACATACTCAGTCAGAAGTAGAAGCTACAATACTATGAATGTCAGATAAAGCGTTATAATGTATCTCAGAAGGATGGGGTTTTTGTCTTGCTACATTTGTGTCTAAAAGTAGAACTTTTATAGGGTAGTTATTTTTCGGTTGTTTGCTTCATGTGTTTGCTAGCAACCCGTGAAATCAGTGTTTCGGGTACGTGTTTTAATTAGTGTCTGCTATCTGTCTCCTGGAACCTTCTCAGAGTTAGAAAATGTCATAATTGTCATTGCTTTGTTCCTGCCTACCACATCTACAAAACATAATTGCAATTATAATTAATTGTACGTGCATATTTTAGCGGAGCTTTATTAGTCGTCGAAACCGATAGAAAACATCTTTTTTTCCCCTATCAAATGATGCAAGTACTGATCCAGCATTGTAATTGCAAGTTGCAACATTGTATTGTTTGTTGGAGCAACAGGAAATTGTGAATATTGATTCATTAGGATTATCGAGGTGTATTTATATGTAGCGGTGCAGATTTAAGCTAAGCAACACACACACACTGACACTGTGTATCATATACTTTTCCTTCTCTCAGACCTACCAAATATTATTACATACGCCTTTCGTTCGTTACTTGAAATACCCTTGCTCAGTTTTATTTTACTTAGCGGCAGGCTGTCTACAAGTCTCCCTTTATTTCTGTACACCCCACTCATGTTTACTCCAGATAACCTGGAGCTTGAACTCTGAAATATGATTCTGATTCTGAATTAACAAAACTAAAAAGGTTTCCTGTTTTTGGTTGTACTGCGTGGAGTAAGCAGTTACTCGTATCATTGCAGAAGGGGAACTTAACAATTCTTAATGTGGAAGAACATGTGAAAGCATCCAAATGAGTCAGTCTCATTATTGCACGAGCAGAGATTCTCCAAAAAAATGACATCAAATAGTGTAACTGACGGTTGAGGCTTTCATATCCTCCTCCTAACTAATGTGTCCTCTCAAGTCTCTCAAGTAGAGAAAAAGTCATATTCTGTCTCTTATCCATCGAGTAGAGTAGATCTGAGATATTCTAAGTTAGTCTGTTTAAATAATTTGGGTAATGATCAGATTACAAATTCCACTCTCAAGCCTACAGGATCATGCCGACTCATTCATTTGCATGTGGAATAATGTAATTTAATATTCTTGTCGCATCAATAAAGTCAAAGTAAAGCCGCATGCATAAAATCTTGATATTTTCGGCTTCTGATTAGTATGCCATTTTTCATCGGATATCACGGATTGCTGATTTTGATGATAAATACTTTCTTGCTGCTGCTGCTGCAGATTGGGGCTGCTGTGTTATCTGTGAGTGATACGACTTATACATGAGCATGGTTATTAATTTTGATTTAATTAATGCACAGCTAACTATGACTATGATTATTCGGAGCATCAAACCACGATTATGAGAACCATTGTACATCTGGAGTCTGGAATTAAGTTCTGCGCAAAATATTTGTGCTCAGCAAGCGCAAGCTGTTACGACGATAAACGACTGATAAACATTAGTTTTCAGCGTATTATCTGTTTTCTAAATATACGACATTCAAAATGTATGTTTTTTCATACTATTAACATACTTATGAAAGTTCATGAGCAGCATGAGCGAAAAGGTAAAGTGGAGTAAAGCATTAGGTAATAGGAATCATTTTAAACTGCGTCATGTTTAGTAGAAACACACGGGCAATTAACAAATCGATCCGTGCAGCCTAAGAAAGAAGATATCGCGTCATCGCCATGAGTTTTGAATTTGCAATACACATTTGACTTTAAGGATTAACGCTAAATGGCCTTTATATGATTGATGAACGATGAACACATGCAAGGATGAAGTCGTCTCACCTGACATGCTCATATGCTAAGTGTTTTCGGAATGCCGAATATATAACTTTCCTATAGATTAATTCCCCATCATCATTATAATATTACCATGCAGCGTGGCTTGTAACAGGCTCTGTTGGTAAGTTTGTAAGCAACAGAATATGATGTAAGCGATGATGACAGGCTGAAATATTTGCTATTCCTCATTATCTGATAGGGTTTTATTGAAATGCCATAATGGGGATAGCTGCTGCTGAAGAATTTTTATCAGAGCTGGTAGTATTATTTGGCAAACTATTCAACTTATTGTGTATTAGTTGTGATTGACGCAACCAAAAATATGACGCAGATCTGTTAAATTTTTTTCTCATCAAAATAGTATTGACTTAAATATAGAGTTGGGTTGGACTTGTATAAAGATGCTTTTGAAATCCAGTACAAGATATGAGGAGTGGATGATGACAAGGCCCACCCAGCCTTGCTGTCTAAGAAGCAATTATCATGGACCATTGACTAGCAACTGATAATTGACATTTTCAAAGAAACCCAACAGTTTGCTTTCCCCTTCATGTTCACATTAAAAATGATGCTTTCACAGAAAATTTCATGTGTGTAAACATAAAACTTTAGCAATAGAAAATTGGACCGAAGCGTATTTATTCATTAGTGTGTCTGAAAGAGTCTAGTGTATACTGATCGTTGTTGGTTTGGGGGTTGGTGCTTTATACCAGCAGCATGTCCAAAGTTATGTTCGTTCAATTGAGCACGAGGAAAACACTTTCACAGTTCATGATCTCTAAGACTGAAATTCTTGTCATAATCATAATAGTTGTAAGGTTTCAGCGATACATAGAAATAAATATTATTTCTTATCTACAGAAAATATCTTATACTTTTCTGCAGCTTTTTGGAGTACCTGTCAATTTTTTAAAATACTTGTTACATATTAAGCCTCCCCTTGTAAATCAATGGACTTTAATACGTCTCAGTTATTTAGATTCCGAGTTGTATAAAAGATAAAAATAGTAAATAATCTAAAATCCTTTCAATAAAAAGCAATACTATTTCGATGTGTATCAAAACGCTGAAAGTAGCTGAAGAAGATGTACTTGGTGGACATTGCAGCAATTTCTGTTCGTACCTACTTGGACTCAAACGAAGGGACACACCAAATGCTGGATGAATGTAGAACAGAATAAAAATATCTGTCTGTCTGTATTCAGTGGAGTGTAGACGGTGTCCTGTGGTCCGAAAAATTACAAATTTTCCTCAATGTCCCCATCTCATTCATTTCATTTCATGATTACAAGCCAATTTAGTTTTGGTGCTACCTGTGTTACTTTCAGAAAGAGTTTTTATACAAACTCTCTCCTCACCTCTGAAGAGCACAAAAGTAGCTCTCTTTCTTTTAATAACCCTTTCTCATCATCATCTTTACAATTACTTTGTGCTTGTAGCACCTTCCTTTCATTTTTCTTCACGCATCTCAATTCCCAGTCTACTCTGCACGATATACACCTAGTATACCAAGGATCAAAGAGGATTTTACTTCTAAAATAGTAATTTTATTTCAGCGTCCTTGGTACTCTCGATAAGTCATTAGATTACTTTACGTCACTACGTTAACTAATTATCCACAATCATGTGAGATTGAAATCATCATAAATTCGTTTTTTATCCGCATGTTCAAATGTTCACCTAGTATTTAATGCAGTCGGCAGAGAAACTCTCATTAGATCCGCATGATCTACGGATTTATTATAATTTTTCCTTAAATTACATGGAACAGGAAGACGGAGACAAGACCAGAAGCATTATGCAGGAACCCATGAGATATCAGAATAATAGGCAAGTCTGCCTTCGAGCTAAAAATGCGTCCACTTCGTATTAAGTCCCACTCCTGTTGATCAAAAACATCCTTCGTCTATCCGCTATCACCGAGATGATTCCTGCGAGGTGATATACTAAGTGTGTAGCATTACATAATAGAAGCGTTAAAGAAACAGAACGTCAGTATGTGTCTGTTTCTCCATCAACTATTTGTCTGCCAACCATCCATCCGTCTTTTTCATTTCATCATCGCTTTTTCTTCTCCTTATTTCAAATTACTTCTCTGGTCTTTTATTGTGAAAATCTACCTTGGAATAGAAGGATACTTAAAGTGTTCTTTTCAAAGAGATGTAAGAAGCATTTTATTTTTTGTTTGGTACTGCAGCAGAATTACGCGCAGACTTTGTTCTTTTTCACTTGATTGAATGATGAGTCAGATCTATTGTGAGCTCACTTCCCACAAGCAGGCAATATTCTGCTGGCCACAAATTTCTTTTCTGGAAACAATGTTCAGGAAAACAGCTTAGAACAGAATCGAATGGTTACACGAATGTAGGAAATTTTCTGTCTATAAGAGTTTCTTAGAGTATATTTATACGTATATTCCTGTTGCGAAGTCGTAACAGGCTAAAAAGAACGGTCAGTCTGATCTGCTTTGAGGCCAACAAAAGCACAAGAGAGGCTGTGGTTCTAAAACCCATGCAGTATCGAAATGTGCATACAAACGATACATAAAGTCATAAAGTAGATGCGTTCTATTATTTACTTTATTCACAGAATATTTGTAGAAATTAAATAAGAAATAAATACTCTCTACGAATTATGAGGAGTGCTACAGTAAATGAGTTTGTACGCATTTTGTAGTAGCAATGTAAAATGACAAGAAACTCGATCGCCAAATTTTGAAATTTAACTCATTGTTTGAAATATTTGTGTGGACACGGCCATGTCTTTACTTCTGCTGTCGTCTAAATCAAGGAGTGACAGGTAAATAGTAAAATGGCTGGAATACTATAATGTAAATGACAGGCGTAAAAAGTTGACGGACCGGTTTGAAAAAGCGTGAGACGGGTGAAGTTGTTATGGAGGTATGAGAGAAAGGAAGATACTAATCTTCAAGTCTTCAAGCTAGGCAAGGCAAGAATAATACTAGTCACTAGTAGTTGTGTGTAGTGTGTTGTACGATTACTAGTTCTATTTTCGAAGAAGAAAGTACTGACTGAGTTGTTCCGTGAGCACATATTTGTTAACTTTAGAACAAACCTTTTGATTTTTCTTATTCGCTATGTGTACCCATCTGTTTCATTTAACTTTAATTAATTAATGATGATTCCAAACATGCGCCTGTTCTTAAAAAATATCACAGGGAATGTCTACAACCAAAATTTCATGCTACCTGATCCCTCATCATTAGCTAATTGTAACACGATACTTTGAGCAATTTATTCTGAGTGTGAAATCCCTGCGTTCTGTGAACACTTGAAAAATCACAGTTTTAGACTATCCTGCACTATAGTCGTCGGAAATATATTTGGTTACGGGGACATGAGATATTCAGGGCATACATTGTCTAAAATGTACATTATAAACAAATGGAGGATTTTGAATGTAGTGGATTTAATTGGAATTTGTGACTTTACGTATAGACTCATATTCCTTATGAATCCGTACGTGTTGCATTAAATGCAAGACATTTTTGTCACTTAATTAAGGTGGCACGTTTGTGAAAGTCCTCGGGTCACGGAGTTGTAAATAAAAGCGCAGAGATGTTGACAAGGGTGAAACACCACTTCAGCTTATCTGTATAATATCGAGTTGCTTTTAGGTGTTAGTTAAGGTAGGGAAAAGTTGCCGTACAAAATGTAATGGGCATAGAAAATGGGCATGCAGAAATGGTTTAATGGACTCCTTTTGCACTCATTTACTCGCCCTGGCGTTCCTAATCCCCTTGAAATTCCCATTCTTCTCTTCTTAATCAGTGGTTTTTCTCCTCTTCTCTTACAATGCTACATCGTCGACAAAAATTATACTTAAACTGACAGCATTGCTTTATTGTGCTAAAGGTCCGTAGAAGTATTATTTGATAAAGTACTTGTTAAGTCTTCTTCATGATTGATAAACTTCAGATCCTTTAGGACAAATTATATGTATACATGTGCATTCATTCGTAGTATATCATTAGCTTATTATGAACAACCAAGGAGCTTTTCCTAGTTGGAAACATTTGAATTTGACAATAGAAGACTGAGTATACCTGCACTAACAGAGACAGAATGACTTGGACAAATTCTACTAGACCAATCGCTTTTTGTTATCTTCTTACTCTAATTATGAGCAGGCATTCCTAGGTGAACTTGAATTAATGGCAGGAATGTTGTATCATCCACTGTGGGAAAATTCTTTACAACTTGTAGCAAACTATACAGGTGAGATGGCCATTTATTGCTATCATTGTTAGCTCATATTGTTAGATGACATATTTATCGTATGATTAATCGACATTTTATGCACAAAAGTAACTTCTTAAATATTGTAGTCCTTTCTTTTATTTCAATTAATTGTCTGATTTAATACAGAGAATTGTAAGCTTGGAACAACTACCGTAGTTGACACGTTGATCTTAACGTATATATGCATAAAAACCGTCCAATCTAAATTTACGGCAATCAATTAAAGCAATTGAAATATTCACACAGCGGACAAGTATATAAAGTTATTGAAATCCCCTGCACCATACGGATCGTTAATCAGGAGCACATATTAATGAGCTTTTGAAGATCTTGAAATAACATTGTGAGCACGTGTTTTATGACCATACTATCTATAATGTACATTGAATTGGCTTCACGTATCTTCGCACGGGAGTTCATTCTTCACGGGGGTTGAATTTCCAATAAATTGTATTTCTGACAGTCGCAGTAACACTGAAACAAATTGAAACAAACAGAAACACGAGAGTAACACAAAACCACCGATATACAAACCGATGTACTCTTGAAGTGTTACCGTGTGAGGCCCAAAATTGTAAGAAATATTAGCTTCTGTTGCTTCTAGTGAGCACGTAAGAAAGGATGTATTTTATCGCTCATATAACATCACAAATTGCTCGACGGAAGTACTCAGGATTGAAGAGTCAGTCAAACTTATACCCATTCCTCGTAATTGACTATATAAACTTTCCCATCTTCAACTCTGGTGTTGTAACTATAAAAAAGTCAGATGCAACAAACTAAAAATTGGATGGCAACGCAAAATATTCCTTTGTATTTCATGTGTCGGTTCATATAAGATAACACATTATGTAAAAAGCATACAAAAAATAGTTGTGATACGGACGGGTTGGTAGGCTGAGAACAGAGAGGTGGAGCTTATGGAAGAGATTAATGTTTCTGATATGCTTTAACACGACATCATTTGCAGCTTCCTTCGCGAAAAAAACAAGACCTTGCCAATCCTATTTCACACCTCAGTCATCCGTGACAACCTGCCCTTTTCCATTTTTATTCAAAATAGATGTATGGCATACAGCACAATATTACTCTACGAGTGTCTACGTACCTCCAAAAGCTACTAGTTTCATAGTTTCATCTCATCACCACCTCATTCAATGAATCTTGATGATACTTCTATTGTGAGCTGAACTGAGACACACACAATTTTGTTTTGTCTCGATTCAACCAGTGGACCGCACTCCTCAAAAGACTCTGTTTCTGCTTATTAACTGCTTTTTAGGTATTACCTTATTCTTCAGCCTGAACTGAGCTCACACTTTCAACCGATAGAACAAAGCAAAATTGAATTGCATCACGATGTTGCCATCAAGTGTAATTTCTGATGTCTCCTTCTCTAAACAGTTCTCACCTTCTCAATGATCCTCGGCAAAAGATCCAACAGCATATTATTGAAATTTTGTCACCCAACAGTCAGGACACAATTCGAAATTCAATGTGGAAAACATGTGTGAAATATTTGCACCAAGTTAATCAATTTTCTGACTCTTCAGTAAAAAGTACGAAATATTGTGTGCTTTTTAGTTCTTTGCTACGAACTGACTAGTTGTTAGAAGTACCTTTTCATGGTTGTATATTTAGTTTTAATAGTGCTGTCAGTAGACAATAAGTAGACGATAGACTGCGGTTTACTGAAAGGATGTAGCAACTTTGCTACGGATGGATTGGAAATTGGAATTGAAACTTTATTGGATATGAAAATATAGATGGATGAATAATAGAGAAGAATAAATGATGGATTCACAAGGGTGAGTCCGTTAAAAAGTCGACGGGAGAGCCATACGGCAGCTTTTTCGAATCAATAGATCGAACAACAGGTGGTCTGGCACAATTTTCCCTAAAAAGTATTCAAAAAGGCTATGAAAACTATTCATTACACCCACCTTTATGCGATAGCTGAGAGAGTCTAGCTACACTCAGCTAGCCGTACACTCTACACATGTTGCCCAGTGAAAATGAAAGGGTGCCAACTTTTGTTCAGCAAGCGACAAAATTAAATACAAGAATAAACGATTTAGACTCTTTGAGGAGTAACAGGTAGGAGGCGATGTTATAGTGAGAATATTATACCAGTTTTTGTTTCTTTTTACAGAAATGATAAAACGTGTTGAAATCTTTTAGCAGGCAAATGTCGCAAAATGCAAGAAAAATTATAAAGTGCTGACAAGCTGTAACAATATTGGCAACGTATGATAACTGAGAATCATTAGGGAAGGTGATAATCAAGCCACAAAAACAATTTAAAAATTCAAGTTTTTATTTATTTCCGTTTTCAATGAGTATATTGCTGTACACGCACTTTCGAAATAAAAGGCAGCACAGTTAGTAGGAGGTGTTGAATGTTGGATACAGGGTAGGGTATTTCCCAGCTATCAATGTAACTTAAAAATATGACAACGACAACTTGTTACATGAGAGCTAAGCAAACAGAAAGTCATAGCCTCTTTTAGTTCATTCATAATTGTCTAGCTTAGTGTAACTGCTACTGAAGAACATTCAACAGTGATCTTTGAGTTATAATAGTACACCTTCAAACGGGTTGCATTTAACTATACAATTTAAGAACTGCCATTTAGCTGACACAGAAGTTTCTCGTCAGAAGTATGGAGTTGAGCATCCATCCATGTTTGCAGTGTATCTGTAGATCTGTACATGATATTTAATACTGGTATTGGTGATGAGGTAAAATGAGACGAGTGCTATTTCACTTAATTTGGACTGACTGTAACTTCAGTTGAAGACATATAGCCATTATAAATAGTCTGAGAATTTAGTTAATCATCGGGTCATTCTGTTAAACTACCCAATGACATTGTTGTACGTCAACACACACGCACTATAACTATTGAGTAAAACTTCTAAAACTAATATTTGGTTTTTCCCTACTCTAGAAATGTATACGCATAAATATATTGTATGGTCACTTATTGGTATTACGTTTGGTGAAGTGCTGAATCTCAAGTGTTGGTTGTCCGAGATTTGAAGGTGCTGTTGTCAATTAAAAGCGATTAAAAGCCGAGATAAATGCGAAGCAATGTTTGTTATTGCTTGCTCATAATATTCAGAAGAAATAAATAAACCGGAGAACGGTGCGATGCAAGAGTTCTTAAAATTCGAGATTCAAAAATTCTTCTAATCGAAAACCGTGAAGTTTTCAGTTGCAATGTATTAATGACAGTAAAACAGTTTAGTCAAATAAATTCATCAACTGATACTTTGTGAAGATGGTTATGGGGACTACCAGCCATAATACGGTTGATGTCTAGGAGCTACAGGTCCCATGAGACCTGGAGCAGAGTAATATGCTGATGTGAGTGAAGAAGTCATTCCTGTTCGACTTCCTAGGGACCCCCAATGGCTGTCATCTTGCAGGCTATGACTCTGACCTCCGGATCCGTAAGTACCAAGGCTTCCAGACGGAGATGAACTGCTACCCATCTATTTAAATCACATTCCATTCATCAGTTAAATTACTGCGTAGAAAAGGATTTAAAAAGTAACGAATATTGAATAGACAATCGATTCAGCTACAAGTTTCTACATTGTAAGACACTAATTGCTAATGAAAGCCAGCACACGCTTGTTTGGCAGCAATCTTAGTGTCGTAATGTAGTAACATGTGTGAGGAAAGAGTGGTACTGGTATTAAGGGGAGCTTTTAAGTGCATACTAATTGTAAGAATGCGTTATGCGCAGATCCATCGTGACATACTGAACGCAAGAGGCGAATTCATCACAAACGAAACAATGCGACCATTACACAGCACTACAGACAAGCATACTTCCGCTTGACGGCTGGATGGAGGGTAGAAGCGTTGAAAGTGAAGTTGTTCTACTTAATTGAATCTCCTCACTGAGCGTTGGAAGTGAAAGTAACAAACCTGAGTGGGGATCAGCGATGAAGGTGAACTTCCATAAGGAGATCCCATGAGTGAGTTCCCTAAAGCAGCTGCATACGTCGCTGCAGCTGCTGCAGCAGAAGATGACGATCCCACGTGATGACCCATGGCTGGTGCTCCACTGGCAGGGGATGACATTGAACCAGTGGAAGCTCCGCTAGTGGGGTTTCCACCACCCATGGAAATACCCATGGCAGATCCCATTGACGTGGATGAAGGAGACATTGGGGTCAGGGAGGACGAAGAAACACCTCCGCTATTGCCAGAAACTCCACTTGATGTTGGGATGAGATTTCCACTGTTCCCAGCGGAAGAGTACATTTCAGAAGGACCTGTTTCATCAAAAAGGACACCCCATTAATCACACAACTCCCTCAAGGCACTTTGGCTCCTTCTGAAGGAAGAGACTCAATACATTTCGCAACATTTCTTATGAAGCCGTGTAATTCAAGGAGCGAGAAGTCAATGAGACATAACGAGAACGGATGTTGTCGCCCTTTTAATTAGTATTAATAGCAATTGTTTAGGATTTCTATAGCGAATCATGTTCTTCCTCAATTCGTGGGTTTCGTCCTACACGCTAGCTACATTCAAATGAGACAAAGGTGGCCTTTGTAAAGGGTTGTTGGTTGCAGTTGTAGGATTCTAATACGATGGGGATTTTAGCATTCGTTTTGTGTTGGAATCTACAGATCACACAGAACAAGTTGAGGTTTTCAAAAACGACAATTGCAAGTGTTGAAATGTGCTAAACTTTGTTTTGTTATTTAGTACTGCTGCACTTCAACTCACAGCAACGTCCATTGTTGATTCTACGCTTGCACGATTGAATTTATTGGACTTAAAAGTAGTTAAAGTGTCTGTCTATTGATTGTCAATTGTCTTGTTTTTATTAAAAACGAATTATTATGCTGCACACCAACTACTGTTGTTGCTCTCTTTAATAGTCTAGTTAGAATGTTGATTGAAAATGTGATTTTTTGGTGCTGAGAGTTTGAGACATATCTTGCATCAAGATTGTCCACGCCTTCTGACAGGTTTTTTACACTTTCTCTAATTCTCTGTTCCCACGAGGAACAAAGATACACCTACAAGAACTCACTCATCAATATATTAACAAGTTTTTCTGCAGAGATTGCGAGAGATGCTTGTTTCAATTAGAACACATGCAGAAGATGTTTTCTCTTATTATGAAATTACCCAATAGGCTTGACTAAACGCAGACAGTAAAAGTAATAATGTAATTAGGGAAATAACACAGATTACTTACTTTGTGGGGTGGCTGCAAAATGAGATTCATGGAGAGTGTGGGGGTGTGAATGAGAATGGTGATGGGATGACAAAACACCGTACGTAGAAGTTGGCGTGGGATACACAGGAATGCCCATACTCATTCCTCCCGAATTTCCATACCCACTTCCATTTCCACTTGTCACTTGCTTTCTTAAACGGGCTCTTCTGTTACTGAACCACACCTGCAATAGAAACAAAGTCTTCATCATCATTACGTCAATTCTGCATAGAGAGTTCTTTGAAGTGTAATCAATTCAGATTCTCGCTTATTCAAGGGAGGTAGTGAGAAGAGGCGACTGTAGAGCAAGTGTAATTTTAATTGAGCAACCTAGAACTCAGCTCCTGTCACTCACAAAGTAACTCAGTAGCAAGCCACACACACGCAGTTTTCTTTTCATGCTAAGATGAATATCTTCTACCTATCCTATAGATGCACCACGTTCAATTGTCATTAAGTAATTAATTGTTTCAAGGTACGCATGAAGGCGAGTGGGGAACGAGGGAGCAAAACAACATCTTGAGCTACTATTGATGTCAGTGTGTAATGTTTCTACGCTATTATGCTAAAGATTGGTTTTCAGGTGCATAAAGAAAGTCAAAATTGCTTTGAATGCACTCGAGATGAGTTCATTTCGAAACAATAAGAAAATAAGTCATCAACATGAGATACGAAAAGTAAAACTACACGATGAAGAAAGTGTTTTGTTTTTAATCTGCACCCAGGAAATCAAATCAGGAGCTTTGATACTGTAGTTAAGTAATACTGATCTGATATTAATTATTTTTACTCCCACTGGCACTTATATGTTATATCAGAGATCACTTAACTATCCAAGCTGTCTTAAGAAGCTTGACGATATATAAATTATACTACCTTAAAATTTTCCGATTGTAGTGTCTTTTTTCGTGTAATCATGGAAAAGTGGAATCAAAATGGATGAATTGAATTTCACAGGACTGCAACTTGTAACTACAAGGCAAGACGCTACCAATACCCAAATGATATTCTTTCACACTCTCCTGAGTTGGGGGATGAGCATGACTCAAACTTGTATGAGAAAATGTTCGTGTTCATTAAACAGACAACAATGACTTGCAGTAACTGTCTCAGTAGACTGAAAAGTGCAATCTAAATTCTAAGGTAGTAGAACGAGATCTTTCAGAATACATTTTCTACCTACAAAGTGTACAAATAGGAAAGGATGATGATGCTGAAGATTCTACGGAGTGAAATAGTCGGAAACACCGACAGACACAAATTGTTTTTACATTATGAAATTTCTAAATTGACCATTTACGCTGACGTGTGAGAAGATGCGTCTGAAGTTCAGACTTTATCACAAATGAATTCATTACTAAGCTCAGTGACTGCTTTGGATTTGCGAAAGATTAAGTTGTATTCTACCTGAATTCGGGCTTCAGTAAGCTTAGTCCGTTGGGCAAGTTCTTCCCTCGTGTAAATATCAGGGTACTGAGTCCTTTCGAAAGCCTTCTCAAGTTCATCCAACTGGTGGGCCGTAAAGGTGGTACGGCTTCGTCGTTGTTTTCGCTTCAGTGGGATTCCTGGCTCAGATTCACAGTCTGATCCGTCCGTACTTTTGTCTCCTGTCAAGTGAAAGAGATCGTGGGTGGGAGGTTAAACACAATTTTTATTATTTACTGCATGGAACATAAACTTTTTGATGGAATTACAACCAGCAGCAGACTCATGCATGGCAATGCATGCACTCGAGACTCACTCGCAGCTTTCTTCCCTCGAGGAAAGAAGGGATGTTACGAACTTTATACACGAAATATGCGGCTTTGCTAAAACTCACTGGGTATAAAAATATTTCCAGACTCAAATCATCTCGCAAGCTACTAACTTAGGAAAACTCATAAATCTTCGGCAGCAAAGATTCGGCTCATTGAAATAGATAAAAATTCACTCGAATGAAACGAAGCTAATGATGACCTTTCTTCTCCCACTCTACGTATTTCCCTTTCGTATTTTTAAAATGTTGATATTAATTTGAATTATAGTTCATAATCTTGTGTACTCGATTTTTTCGCATAAATAATAGAACGATGCGATATGCGATGCTTAAAATAACCTAGGATTTTGAAAGCTCCACTTGCTCTATAGTAACGGATGATAAGTAATGATTAAGTTGAGGCTTCTTGAGCACCCACAGAACCCGTCTCGTAAGCCAACCGAGAGACTTACACTTATACACATGCAATTAGTTTTTCCTGTGCAGCTATTGTTTTTGAGAGACTGAAGGAGACAAATGTGTGCGGTGTTTTCTTTACAAGGAGATCCTTATTTCTGAAAAAATGCCCTCCTGAACTAACGAAAAAACACCAAGAAGTCATCATCCTCCCATCATTTGACTACTGCAGTAGTAAAGGTTTTTATGTATCATTTATTTAATTCTACATCCCCGAGAATAGAAGGGTTGAAACATTGAAACGAGTCTCAAAGATCTCGAGAAAGGATGCTACGTTGCTCTTTAATAAATGAGCTTTCCCGTGTGAAGATATCTTCAGAGAGAGCCGCCTCTTTAGACCTAATTACATGATATGACCCTAAAGTCACACATCCTTCATATGAATGGATTTGTTTTATAATCAGTCAGTCGGCCGTGTTACTTCGGCTCAGCTACTCGATAGTATCACATTTTCTGCTTAAGCTGCCGCAAGATTGTGTCAATCAAAAATTGAATTCAATTGACATTACCCGAAAACACTGTACAATGATTTTGTATTAAATGAAAGCTGACATTCATAATTCCCAATGTAAAAGCCACATTACGATACACATTTAAGTGTGCAGTAGCGATGATAGGGACGAAGCGATGCGAAGTATTTTCATTCTAAGCGGTTGCATGATACAAACACATTTTTCAGTTGATCCCTTCCGGTTCTTTTATAATAAAGGAGGATCATCCTCTGTTTTAATTAATTGCATCTCTTAGGGGGTAGGATTTTCGACTTTAACATGAAAGACACTTACAACGAAGGAAGCAGTTGTGTGCCTATTATGCATAACACATCCACCCACACTCGTGAACTATATTCGTGCTTCAGGAAGAGCTTTATGATTTCATGATTATTAGTAGTCAGCAGATAAATACGACGGTCTTACCATCTAAAACTTTCTTCTCTGGATCGTCGCCCTCTCGACCACGAAGGAGTCTTGAGATAGCACTGACTGACGGAGCTGAAGACCGATCACAAATTCCTTCTTTGATCAATCTGTAACAAGGAAATTCAGTCGATCTGTAAAAATTTATTTGGATTAGGCCGAGACAGAGAATCAATCACATGTATGTCTGTTCCATCCAGCACCGCAGTTTTTTTAATTAATCATTTACAGGCAAATCTAATTACTTTACTCATTTAAAATGTTTCTGGTTAGTTTCTGTTTGAAATGCGTGCTTTTCTCTGCACAAAATTCCAAATCATCCAGGATTCATAATTCCTGAGTGAAACAAGAGTTTGTACAACTTCGAAAAGAGAAGTGGTGTCGCAACTGCGCCTTCTGTAGATACTTACAACAAGTATGCAATAAAACTAATCACAGCATGGAGTAATGAAGTTGAAATGAATACAGTGGTTCATAAAAAAGGTTTGACGCATTTTCTGCCGTGCTCCATTGCAGTACTGCACACAACGATACAAATAAGCTAGGCTCAAATTACACAGTAAAGTGTACAACACAACCAGTGGTAGACAGTGAGGAGACTTTACAATTCATAAAATCTGTCAACTGATTTCTGTCATTATAGAGTTGTTCTACTAAAGTGCACGCCTTTTTACAAGGGGTATCGTATTATTTGACAACGATCTTTGTTGTGTTTCATTGCGACTTGCGACCCATTCTCTTTACAAGTTTACAGTCTCCAAACATTATTTATTGGTGTGCGTGTAGTGTGCACAGCTCAATATTATCGAACATTTAAGCTTTAAAAATTAAAAGGATTAATCATTTTGTATGCATACCTGTCCCTAATTTCCCATGAAAATACGCCTGGGTTTTCCTTTCTGTAGTCTTCAATGCGCTTCTCCACATCTGGTGTAGCGATTCTAGGTTTGCTTCCTCCAATTACCCCAGGTCGAATGCTTCCTGTCTCTTGATAGCGATTTAAAATTTTCGAAACACATCCATGAGATACTCGAAGCTGTCTGGAAATTACACACGGTCGAATTCCGGCTGCAGCCATTTCCACGATTTTTAGTCTGATGTGATTTGGAAGTGGTCTGCCGTTGATGAAAACTCCTCCTAATTGATTAACTCGACCTTGTCCTGTAATGATAAAGTGTAAAGTGAAATTTCACAATAAAACCAAAGTATCTTCGATTATAGCTTATGAAATAAAATTCCTGCGTGATCAGTCTAAGCACACGTCATTTTATTGGTGTGTTCCCACGATTCGTTATCCTCTAAGCTTATGTAAATTAGAATTGCTTTTGCAATGATCAGAGCGATCATTGAAGTCGTAAACTTCAGTTGGGGGTAAAATCTTACAATCCACGGGTTTTTACAGCATTACGGTTTCATGTCACAAAAAGATTTATAATTGCTTGTGAACTTGAGTCCTAGGGTTACTTAGCTAAGGGATTGTACGATAAATGATATACTTAAGCAAGCCTTTCAACAGCTTCACAAGCACAATTTGTTGTAAGAAGTTTTGTGTCTAGTCAGGAAGAACATCTCAAACTGTATCTCGTATCTCGAGGGTGCGTTGCAAAGGTCATCTCCACTTAGTATTGACGCATAATTATGTGAGCAAGCAAGTTCACACTGCAAGAAGTCAATATAGTTGGGTTGTTCTCATCGTTTGTGGTGATAAAGGTCTTGTCAACTCGCATTCAAGGGATTATTTACAACCAGCACTTTCCAATTTTACGGCTCTTAAGCTTTTACAACATGTCGTACTGTTTTACAGCATTATTACTTTCAACAAACAAGACAGCTCATAGGATTAGAAGAAATCAATAGAAACACTTTGGATGCGATTAATGCTACTTCATGATTTTCGTCACGATTTCTAGCGTTTTAAGTTTCGAGAAATGAAATACGACTATTAAACTTCGTATATTATTTGTATACCACAATCGAATTAACTAATAAAACTTATTGCTTCTTCATTTAGCACTTAAAACTTCACATGTGCAAGACATTGGGAATTTTAAGTTGCATTTACAAATATAACTTTAGCCGTGACACAAAATAATTTGTTGTTTACTCTCAAAGAACAAATCTCGTTTGAATTTGACTAAATTTATGGGGCTTGTGTGTCTAGAGAAGCTGAAAGTCAACTTGATGAATTAAGATTATGATGAATTTAATTGATTATCCATTTCAAGACACAATCTTAAAAACACCGATGTGCCTAAAGTTTAAAAGTGTATATGTGAGTCATGCAAGAACTTAAAAAGCATAATGCAGTTGCAAAAAAATATCCTGCTGAATAAGCTAGACGGATATCCATGAGTTATCCGTGTCACATATATTTAATTTTAAATTTAAATAATTTTATTTTTGACCAAATGCACACTTAAAATTGTAGCAAATCACTCAAATTTCCAGCCAATGTCGCAAATGATAAAATAGAAATAAAAACTCTCTAATTGACTATTTATTCAAACTATGCACATGAGAAAATGCATAATGAGAAGCAACAAGTTCCCGTGCATAAGACGTCTTGTCAATAACTCAGCAGAGGTTTAATAACTGCAGATATTTTATCCCTGGAACAATCCCTATTACGTCTAAAACTCTATTTTAAACTAAAATTATGATTTTTAAACAAAAATGTGACTAACCGATTGAATTACCTTGGAAAGGATATCCAGCAAAACAGGGTCGCATCATTGCGATATTCGTGACAGTCATGTCTGTCGTCTCCAGTGTGAAATTAATCCGTATTTATTCCTCACACATACGAAATATATTCCACAGATTTTGTCCACGATATAGTAGATGAACTTTTTAGTCTCACTGAACTGAAATTTCCACTTTTGTATAATAACTTGTATTATCCTTATCCCAATCTGAATTAACTCTTAATCTATAATAAATGTTTCGCAAATGTTATTTTCGCTCGTTGATTAGCAAATAAATTACACAGTCCACCTTATATTCATTAAGTTTTTAAGTTGAACTTGAATGAAATCGACTTTCTTTCTAGTGAGGAGGCAACCGGGGTAGAAAAGAACGCAAGGAGGGGGTGTGAATCGAACAATATGAAGAAGAGAGTGTTTCCTTTAGTAACAATGAAAGATGAATGAAGCATGTGAGATGGATGGGCCTCAGTTTTTCTGTTAAACTATCTTCTGCATCTCAGTCTCTGTTATAACAACCAGCCTCCAAAATCCCGTGTTAAACTCTGCTTTTTGCCTTTAGTACAGCACCTTTCATCCCAATGCAACTTCCAACACAGAGCTACCACAGTGTATCTATACCTACGGCTTCACAACTTTAATTGAGGTCTCTCTTGAGAAGTTTCACGATAGATACCTACCAACCCTCTCTACGTGTGTGTGTGTGTGTGTGTATCCTGTGTGTAAATGTTAACCCTATCGTTACTTTACATCTATGGGAGAGTTTGTTTTACATGGGATCCGATAATAATTATCCTATGTTGCTATATACTTGACAAAATAACCTATTTGCCACTTAATCCTAGTCGCCGCAACGTAAGCGGCTTATGCACTAATTTTTACCTGATAAACCCAGCCTGGTACATAGACATTTTATACACTGCGAAATAGCTTTTAAGCAAAAATGAGATAAATGAATACTTACACCGTATTTTGAGTATGAGGATACCTTGTAGTATTATGTGTAGAGAAGAGACAGAGGAGACAGTAGCAGTAGAGAGTAAAGGGATAAAAGTTTTGTATGAAATAGCAAAAACGAGTTAATAAGCAGTTTGGAAAAGGATGAGGCTGCACCACCTCCTCCTGAAGCTGAGTACAGAGGTTCATTGGGGATTTGTTGGGATCGGGGCGGAGTGATCATCTCCATTCGTTCTGCACTCTCAAGATCAGAGTGAGATAATAAAAACCCTTTATATATTTGATTCCCACTTTGCTCCAATGCAATTCTAAGCAGACCTGCACTGCAAACATGAAGTTGGATGGAGTCTTGCTTAATGCTAAATGAAAATATTATCATCTCTAGATAATGGGCAAGAAAGTGTGAAGAGTACTTGTCTGCACGCTTAGTCAAAGAGACCAAGTCGCGTCTAGATGATCCACAATTTGAACTCTGACTAATTTGATTCCCTTTAAACGCAGTTATTATTACTAGAGTGCATTTAATTTTGGAACTAAGACTAATTAATTAGGAACTTATTGCAAGTGCATCTGTGTAGAGAAAAAAGAAATCTTCAGCATGGCAATGAATGAGTGTATAAGTACACAGGGATACAATCATCATAGTATCATTTGAAAAGCAGAAGCTTGTTTTTTTTTGGCTTAGTAATGATGTAGTGTGACCCACCCAAGAACTAAAGAGGGAAGAATTTGCAATGTCATTTTGCACAATTTATAGCCACAGTGAGCAGTGCACTCAGATTTCACCCGCTGCAGCTAAGATTAATTGCATTTTCTTCTTAAACCACGAAGTTCGTGAGGACATTTAATTTGTACCTTGGATTTGAAATGACACTTAAGTTGACATTTAGTTGGGAAACCAGTCATTTTAACCTGTAAAAATATCAAGTGCATTTTAGATTTTTAAATCATTTTTAAGCACCCTAACGTTTACTTACTATGTGAACTAATTCCTACTTGTTTAATTCAGAAGCAGCACAAACTTTACAACATTCCGTACCTCGAGAACATGAAGACTTTTAGATCAGCACACTAAACTAGAACACATTTTACAGAAAGTGATTCATCCCCCGTTTACATCGATCTCTAGATAGACTAGCCATTATTCGAAGCAGCTTGCGAACGGAACTGATGAAGCAACATATACACATTTATAGTGAATAATGTGGAAGACACAAAAAGTTTCAGAGAAGACCATGAACCAAGCATTTTAAAAATTTCATTGCAAGCACACTAAGGAGAATCAAGTATGTAGACACTTTGAACGAAGTAGTAAATTGTAGCTGAAGAAGTGAAGTCGGTAGAGCGTAAATTTAGTGGAGAATGTAGAAAAAACGCTTTTGGTTTTAAAAGTCTCTTTCTTCATTCTTTGGGAAAGAATTACTTTGAAAAGTCCTTGTCGTACAAACTGAGTTTATGTGTGTGTGTAAGATTTACTTTTAGTTCATTATTGTTCCAAACGATGATTATTGTCTGGTAGAACCTTTGTGCAGCAAAGTATGGCACAAGAACATCTCCACGATCCACCTACCTGAACTTCTCACTGGGGATGCAAATTACATGAGAAGGAGCAATTTGCATGCTCCTTGTCACTTCATCATAGGGTACTTTCGTTGTATTATGTCACAGAACAAAAAGATGACAACTTTTTTCTACTGCCTCACATTATCTCGCCTCTTGAGGGAACAATTCAACAAAATGGACGAACATGTTCCCCATGCTTTACCATCGTTATTGTACTATGGAAATATATATCTGTCTCTATGATCCATTGTCAATTGTATGAAAACGTGCCCTGTGAATTACTTGGCTGTGTCGCCACATCTTTGGCTGTCTGTATGTGTCACTTAATTACAATTATGATTTCGTATGGAAAGTAAAAATCCGAATCTCCAGTGGAAACTCATTATTAATGAGAACACTTGTTGCTTCAAGTTCACAAGGCTCATGTATCGCTGAAACCCCAACACGAACTTTTGTTATGCTGCTGTAACAAAAGTCTTACGAAAAAGGTGTGAAGAACACAAGTGGCCGACGCTGCGGGACTCTAAATAGTTTCCAAGTTTTTCACCCGAAGTTCTCCCGAAATCATTAATTTTCATACTACAGCAACTAGCAACTGTATTGCATTTACACACTTCTTGACTTCCAGCCATGTATTTCCATTGTTCCTTTTGGAACCTGAAATGCGAGGAAAACCTAACTCCGTGTGTTCAATTTATCATCATCAAATCCTTTCGTTAAGAGAAACCGATTGTTATTTATCGCCAATACAAATGCTTTTTAACTCTAAGCTACTTAAGTAAAGCAAACTACAAAAATCTGGCACACCAATTTGTAATTTAATTTCGCAAATTACAAAATTATAGAAAACACCGCACCTACAGTAGCTCATTCATTAATTCGTAAAAATTTCAATTAGAACACCGCCTTATTACTGCAGGGTAATTTCTAAACCAGGTGGAGGCCCGACATAATATCGTATGGTGATTCGTACGGTTCGATAATGGTGAATGGTAATGGACGATTTTTTATAGGAGCAAAAAACAAAAAGTGAGCGTTCATTGAAAAAATGATAAGACTAAGGTGTTCGAAGTAGTAATGAGTGAGTAGCAGAAGGTGTGAGATTGATGTGTATAGATTGCAGGGGAGAGTTAAGAAGATAAATGAATCGCATTGTGTGGTTTCAACCTTTCGGTTCTTTTGAGCCAAATCTTACCCAATTTTTCCTCATCACTTTTTTCTCAAAACTTCAATTCCACCTCCAAATTAAGTATCTGACGCCCCTCCGGTTTGGTTTTCAAAAAATAAAACCGCTTTCACGTAGAAAAGACAACGAACTAGATACTTGCTAGCATTCAAACCCATCTTAGGAAATAATAACAACAATAATTCCTATTGTTCTATGTCCCAACTCCCAATCCTCGGGAGGGATGGCTTGATAATAGTGATGATGATGATGAACCTGATGATGACTGATCTGATTCCATTATTTCACCAGGGAATGACTTGACACTCCTCCACTCCCCCATAAAACTCATTTCGGAAGACTGGCTGATTTACCTAAGAAGGAAAATATCATCATCAAGCGCTCGTTCTCATCAGATCAACTTTTATTATTCTTCTGGATCAATGCGAGACTTTCCAGGGAATCATAATGACCCTTTCTACTTTAACTTGCAGTATCAGTCTAACTTTCTGCAAAAACTCGACTAATCCTGACATGCGTTCATCTGAAGGAAATTATTGGCTCTCTCATTGGTTTTTTTAAAACAAAAATGGATAGTGGACTTGATAAAAAGGCGAATTTTGTGGCAGAAACACAAATAACAATGCATCTGGTTGAAATGTCATCACGTCTATTCTTTCGTCATCAACCTTCTGCTCTGTTGTGTCAGTTTTATAGGTGTACTCTCTTCCATTTACCAGAAACATAAAAGAATACATAGCCTTTCCCTTTTAAATAGGAAATTAATCATTTGTGGCTGAGTAAAGACAGGATGAGCGCTGCTATGTGTGTTTGTGTTAAAATACAACCCACCCATTTGAGGCTGCAGCTTTTAGGGGCCATGATGTGATCAATAAGGTGTATCAAAATTGTGTTATGCTGCCCGAGCTGAAGTTAACCACCCTGAAGTCGCTCAAGTACGTGTAAAAAGAGAATTGGGGTGATTTCCGGTGTGATTTTGATGCCAGGGCCAAACCAATTACAAATTCTAGGGAGTGAATGAACAAAAGGGTTGCTTGGTGTTGGTAGTGAGGCAATTGTTCTCGATTCGAAGCAACGACGCATTGCTACTTGATGAAAGCAAGTGTCAAGAGAGATCCTGGATGGATGACTGACACGTCGAGACAATAGCCAGGGACATGGATTCTGGAGCAGAGTCATGAGGCTGATGTGGTTAATAATGATTAGAAGACCCCCTGTAGTCAATTCATTCACAAAAATAAGGAATACAGACTGCCTCTGCATCATCAACACATCTTCCAGCGCAATTAATTGTTCCATTACTACTGTTCTCCCTCTACCTGGCCTACCTTCAAGCAACAATGAAAAACTGTGAGAACATAAATAAATGCTGACGAAGCTTTCTCATTCACTACGCAAGAATTTATTCATTCCCACTCGAGTATTATTAAGAAATGAAGTATCAATGAATGACTCATGGACTCATTTCAATCGATCTCTAATTATCATTTATGATTTCGGCGTTTGGAGCACTTAACTTCAGATAAAAAATTTGTACGATTTATAAACAACACAATATACATTCAGTATATATTTAATAGTGTGTGTAAGGTTGTCTCCAGTAGTTAAAAAATACATTAATAAACACAGGCAACTTAATCCTTCGACCGTAGCTTCAGAAGTTTCCCTACACGTTGCATAGCACATGCATTCCTTACAGTCAAAAGGTGAAACGAAAAAAGACTGACTGTGTGTGCACAACAACGCTTTCTGTGTCACTCACCACGATGACTTTCAGAAATACCTAAGTCATTCGATGATTGTAATAGTCATGTCATTCATGTCATTCACAACCGACTGTTGCCTGCGAGTTTAAAAACTCTACACATTCTGACATTCTTGCGTTTTGGCCTCTACTTTTAATTCAAACGTAAACAATACATGTTTGCATCCATTGGTCTCAGAATCCTGCAAGCGCTCTGAACTTAGCTGTAGCCTGCAGTCTTTATTACCTTGATAATCAAATGCGTATAGTCACTAATAATATTTCTTTACCACAATTTAAAAACTTCAATGACAGCTATCACCTTATCGGTCTTATTGCTTATAATCAACACCCTTTTGAATTTGATCCCTTTAAGGTTGCTTAAACTTTTGATATGCGAAACAACCGGAACATGAAACAGAGTAAATAATTAATTCTGTATTTCTAGAAAAGAAATAAGCAATTGATGACAAAGCAAATTAAGCTAGGCTCGTCCGCTTTTTAAGTCGTGAATTATCCATTTGGAATCGATGTTCTGTGTCGAATTAAATTTCTACGATGACAGTGTATATAAAGTACCCAAGGATTAAACACATTGCTAAATCATTGCTTTATGAAAATTAACAATTGAGCCACACAATAAATGGCCCAACCGCATTTGTGTTTGTATTTGCATAATACTGGAAGGCTTGACCAGATGCACAGTGCACATTTACGTATAATTGGTTAATGAGTGATAGAGTTATACAGCATACAATTAAGCAAATAATTCTGTCGCTGTCTTCACAGCATATTGTCTAATAATAACACATATAGTAATTTGAAAATAATAATGCTTCTCACGTTAATTCTGTAAATCGTGATATATGCTCCAAGTGGCTGGGACTTGGTAAGACAGGGAATTGAGAAAAACCTTTAAAAAAATAGTCGACCAAACCCACTTGAAAATTACAAGGCTTGGAACGACGCTAAATTAAGGGTTGAAGGAGCATAAAATTCATTTAGACAAACAGGGAACTCAAGACAAGATGGATCTATCTGTCTATCTGTCAGACGAGTTGGCACATCATCATCATTAAGACAGATTAAGCTGGAGCCTAAACTCAACCGAAATGAATCACAGAAGCAAACAAAGTAATCAAGGCAAACATAATTTCAGTCAGTTTGAGGGGGTAATTAGTGCTATGAATGTGTGAGAAGAGCTACCGTTCACTAATTAATTATCCTTGTCTATCAAGTTCAGTCACTTGGGGGGCCTCCTACCTTCTCCGTTCTTAAGTAAGTGTTCACGTTGCTTGATACAGAAAGGTGACAGTATATTTGCAAGTTGGAAGCTAGAAAAGTTCATAACCCAATTAATTATATGTAAGTTTCAAAGCTCTAATGCCCAACTTGAGGACTTCTCTTGTAAGACCAGCTTTGAGACTTGACTCGAAAAGTTCAGAAGCTTTACAAGGCACAACAAATATTAAGTGAAGCAACAGGAAGAAAGGGGTAGTTGTGTAATTTGATCTGAGTTACACATGCGTTACTTTCTTTAAGAAAATATCGTCCACCGCTGCTTCTACCTAAAGGAAGAAACCAGAAAGGAAGTTGATCTTGATAAAGAATACAGTCTTACGTCTTAAGTTAGTGAAAAGTCGGAAAATGTATTAAAGTTATTGTGCTTTGTTAATTTTATTCCTGGAGTCGGATCTTCTAGTTTCTTTGAATGAAATAAAAAACACGTGTGATGCTAACCCAACAGCGTCAAGCAGTCTGGGTTAAAACAACCCGGATTGAATTTCAGAACCTGCTTTTCGTTATTATATCCTTTCCTCAACGGAAAAGAGTGCTCAGCGATATTACTGTCATCTTTATTCATAAATTAAAATTTTACGAGATTATTAATTATAAATTATAACAATAAGAGGATAATATTTATAACACGCATTTCCAAATTGTGTTGGGACAAAAACAAATTTTAAATTAAAACACCTAATCTTTTCTTGTCCCCACTACTGACAGTATCAGAATAAAGGTTGATGTTTATGCAGTAAGTAATGTAGACCATAATACGTAATATTGAGCTTAGCTTATCTTCAAAAGAGGAAATAATAATTGTAGTCCGCTAGTCCGCTTCAACAGTAAAAAACTCGAGTGCTCAAGTGACTCAAGTCAGTGAAATGGACATAGTTGCGTTTCCTTAGGAGCTCAAGTAATTTACATCGCCGTTACGGTGTAATTATCCATAATCAGAGAAATAACACAATTGGTCCCTCTATCATATTCACAACTGGTGAGAGGGTCGTGTTTTCCCTAACTTGGAAAGACTTATCACAATGTTGTTTGATTCTTCTAGTCTCGTCGCCTCCTGTCTTCTCGTATTTTTCAAGAAAAAACCTATCAAGGCTTTTTATCGTAGAATATTATCATTATTATGCTTATGCATCATGCATTAGATCCGCATGATCATCCTAGTTTAATTGCATTCCTCCTAGTTTCATCTTACACTATTTGAATCTTACACACAGGCCACTACCATGCCTACTTGTTTTGGAACTTTGCTTCCAAACTTCAGTATATATGCAAGCAGGATTGTAAGTATCAATATTGTACCTTCAAGCTTTTCACGCTGACTGCATCACAGAAATCACAGCACACGGAATCTCAATCTGGCACCTACATGTTATTGGTGATTAATAGATGATGGAATTATCTAACGCACCAATGCATAATCTTCTTTACCATAATTCTCCTTTAGAGATTTGTTTAAATTTCTTACTCTTATCAAACTCATCAGGACAAAACCGTCTAATAAGTAAAACCAACACAGTAGGCAAGCGGATTAAGGTGAAGAGATCGCCATCGCCGACGCCAAAGGCTTATCCATCACATTAACATCCATATCTCCTTTAGTAACAACCGTGTCGACTGACGTGACTTAACTCCATGCACCTTGCTCTCTATTTTTTACGCTAAAAAGTAAAAACTTTAAGCATCTTTTCTGCTCAGGAAGACTGAGTTGGATGTAGATTGGAGAGCTATATAAGTCTCGCATTGGTTAATTTCTGACATAGTCCTATACATAAATGCATTGCGTACCAATAGAATTTAGCTAGATTCATGCTTTGCTCTCTATAAACAGTAACTTTAAATACTGTCTTTTACAACAATTCGGTAAATATTTTACTTTAGAGAGATGTTAAATCAGTATAATTCCCAGGTTTGGACGAAGGACTTCAAAATAAACTAAAGGCGATTTCATTTAATCAATTTACTGATATTTTAAAATTGTTATCCGTTTTACATCACGAGAAATGCGTGAAGTTAGAAGTAGAGAGAAGTCGTGTTTTTTTGCGTCTATGGCAAAGCATACACTAAAGATTTATGTGTTTGAGGTGAAGGCACCCTACAGGATTGTTTGCTGTGAGGCAGTGTGAGTACTAATTTAATAACTTGAGGATCTCCGTCCAATGGTTTCCGAAAAAAAACAACGCTGACTGCACATTGATTTACGATGACACATTTGCTTTTGTTCTTTACATCTGTGGACATAGCGGCACCGTCAATACTTCATATTTTAAATCTAAAATGTGAGCATAAAAGTATGTATTTGGGGTTTAGAATAGGATTTGACGGATAATGCAACAGATAAATCCAGTTGGGGACTTTAAGCTTACAAACACTTTCTAGGATCTATTCATGTGTTTACTATAGAGTGTGTGTTTGTGCTGATACAACAAAATACTAATTTACGGAGCTTGAAGTTTAGTGTTGAATGAGGATCAGGTAAAACTACAATTTAGTTTCGGTATGCATGTATACGGATAAGATACGGTGGAGGGTGATTCAGAAGGGTGAAGACATCAGAAAAGAGTTGGCAGAAAATTGTAATTGTAACGGCGAGTAAGGTGGATCCGTCTCGATTGTTAGGTAAAAAGATGTTTTTCATAATATGCAGTTTATGAATCAATGTGAAATAGGCTTGGGCTAATGACACTGCAATTAACGTAAAAGAGAATTGTTTACCATCGCTGTAATACCTGTCATCAATCTGTCGCCAAATTAATGGAAATATTATGCTGAATTTTATTGAAGAAGTTTTGACAAAAAATGATGTACGTGTGAAGTGTGTGCATTTTGCAATATGCAATAACATATTTCGAACAATACGTTCAACAAAATACGATGATATGCATTTTGCATTGCATATACCATTAGTGTTAGTGCAAGAACTGGAAGATTCGAAACAGACGGAAGGGTTTGGTGTGTCTTACCTCAAACACAAGTATTTCAAGTGAGGAGCTCATAGTTCGAAAGGATGTGTGAACTCATTTCTTGAATGGGCGTCAGATTGTCCTCGAGATTAATATCCACTTCATGCTTTGATTGCACAATCATTTCTTCCATCACATCAGTCTTCCTTCCGTCTCAACTTTTCTCATTATTGTTCGTTCATCTCCGCTGCGAATTCCCGTCTCTTTGTAATAACTGTCTCGGTACGGGTGTTCACGATCGAATAACACGATGAACTATAAGATCACAATTTCAACTTCGAGGAGAGTAAACCTTGATTCATCATCAACGCAGTGTGACTAATTTCCTCATTTAGAAATACGCGTAAACAAAATATAAATGCTCAAATGTATTCGCCGTGTACATTCAACGTTTGAAATTAGCTGAATAAATTACGGGACACACTTTTAAAGATTTAAAGTTCCAAATTGAATGAACACACTGGCATCTCAATAGTACGGCTGCAAATTTTTACTGTCGAATTTAGTGCGAAGACAATCTTTGTGATAATTTTTGTCATCATCCTCATTTCAATTTAATTGAACTACGTGAATACTTTAGTGCACTAAAGTTAAAACTATTTCGCATGTCATTCTCAATTCTCATGCCAACAGTTATCAGCGTCAAGATAACTTGAAATAGGCTGAGAAGCTCTCGTTTGCGTCACAAAATTAGCGTATCATATTTCTGAGAAATCTCAAGATACGAAAAGACAATTTTAAAGACAATTAAATTCTCACTTGTTCTTTACAACAAATCAACGGGACTGGCAAGGTGACATGCAGCAAAAGCATTTTTCGAATGATACAAATGTCTATTCGTGTTCTTCGAGAATTCTATGCGGACAGTTGAGAAGCTCCACGAGTCTAGATTTAATACTAATGGTCCATTATATTTGTTCTATTCAAATATTCCACATTACGGTGACTTTAATTAATAATCCGTTGTTGAAGATTTCTACGAATCAATTACATCTAAATCTAATTTCCTTACCCCATTTTTTCATCCTACAATTTCGGAAATAGCAATTTCATTACAAATGAAACCTCATCTAATTTATTTCTCTAATTGATAAAAGAGATAAAACTTAGTTAGCTGTTATGATATTTGTAATATCTTGATTAATGATGTATTCACACCTGTCACCTGTTGGGTTCATCAGCTACATTAAATTTTACTCTAGATCGAATGTACCATTAGTCTGACTTACATCTGTCTTCCCGTGTTTGTAAAATGCACGTCTAACAAACTGGTGATACATCCTATGACAGCAAAGAGAATATTTGTTAGGAAAGAGAGGAAGCTTCAGCCAATGAGGCTAGCATCTATATGTTGCCAGTGTTATAATACGTATTAATAGAAACGAAGAAAAGTAAGAGGGTTAGGAAGAATTTGACACGCCTGACAAACCACAAAATGTTCAACAATTGTTTTTCCTTTCCTCCTTTTCTAACCGTCTCTCTGTAAAATTATCATCCTTATGATTTCCATTATCTCTTTTCCTCCATTCCTTAACACTTTGTAGCCGTATCAAAAAGAGTATGTCCAATAAACACTAGACATAATTATATACTTATAGACCCAGAGACATGTTCACAAGACTCCGGGTGTCATACA
Organism: Isotomurus maculatus; assembly: GCA_034696585.1. Taxonomy (NCBI): domain Eukaryota; kingdom Metazoa; phylum Arthropoda; class Collembola; order Entomobryomorpha; family Isotomidae; genus Isotomurus; species Isotomurus maculatus. Next base: position 11,765 of record JAQGAC010000003.1, on the reverse strand, counting down.
TTTGTACATTGTTCCATGTCGTGCCAAGTACTGCACAAAAATGTCTTTGAGGAAGCCTAGCTATAAGTTGTAAGCAAGTAGCACAGAGACAGAGCAGCAGTCCAGGACAGTCAAGCCACTTAGAATCCTTGAGAAAGCTTTTGCTCAAACAAAAATGTACCTTCAACGAAAACAGATCAACCAAACTTAAACCAAAAAATGTGTCTTGAAGATTTGTCTTAGAACATAAACCTTGAGATCGATAAAAAGCTGTGATGGATCAATAATTTTTGATTTTCAGGATCAGATTTTTTCATCCCTGCAGAGAAGAACAACAACTCCCACGCCGACCACCGGAACCGAATTTTACGTCAAATAGTACAAAAAAGGTTTGGAATTTTCCCAATAAAAAATTTACTCATAGTCGCATACGGAGGATTAAAAACCTTGAAAGGTTTGATTTCATGGATTTAAAAAAAACTTGTTTTCATCGACAAGCTCTGGGAACTTGTTAAATTAACCTTAATAGTAAACAGGAACTCAAAACAATCGATCTAGGTAGTCATTAAGTTCACAGCAGACACTTTAAACTTAAAGTGTATACCGTAATGTAGTGCACTTGACAATTGACAAACCAATTTTAGCTTTGGTAAAGGGTTTATCGCTTTTTCCGTAGTGGTTGATTGCACCAGGTGGAAAACACGCAAATGAATGTAAATAAATTCCGTGAATTTAGTCCTTAAGCAGAAGATAAAACTTTACATTAAAACACGAATTTATTGATTTATTGAGTAAATCGACACAAATATGAAATATCTACCTTTGTACATGGAATTGTATTTCTATACTCATTGCAACACTGACAGTAACACTGATTCATAAAAGTAAACTTTATAACCTTAATTACAATCGTATTGCTTTATCTAGATTTATTGAAATTTCAGGAGATATTGCCTTCGCTTCCTGCGATTACAGACAGATTTCTTACGATTACATTTGAACGATGACATTACAATGCAGTCAACTCACAAGCGCTATTTACTGTTTAAAATGACAGCAGTAGATTTTTTTGAAGTTCACGTAACCATATCAAAGTCAGATTAAGAGGAAGAGATTGGCCTTCATGAATGAGTTAAGTCCTTTAAATTTTGACTAAATAACACAGAATTCAGGGATACTACATTAACAGTCACGAAAGGATGAATTTTAACACGCTATTTACACTTATTTATCTTTTCATTGATACAAAAGTTCGGGTTTAGCACAAGGCAAGGGGGCGTACAATTACTGTATAGGTTTTATAGTTGAAGGTAATGTGATAGTCGTGCAGTACAATATGATAATCATCAAGCACTCCAATCTACGCTGATTTAATACAGCTTAATATTAAATTGCTATCGTAGAATCTAGACATTCCTAAAGTTGGATAAGTTCACTTCAGAAACAGCATACTATCATAGTCTTATACCTTATTTATTTTCTAAAGATACAACGTATTCGTAGACGAATAATATCCCTTCAGTTGGTATCACTTATTGGTCCATTGAGCTCACTATAAAAATTACTTTCTATCTCACTTTAAAAACGTGCGTATAATAAATGTAATTGAGAGTAATTCATTCAGTTTACATACAGTGTTTCTAGCTACATTCTTTTTTACAGTGGTTTCTTAAAACATTTTATCTTTGTATACTCTGGAGAACCTTCTTTTCTTAATTTTTTGGAGAGTCGTATACTGTGTTCCTTCAGCTCTATACATATATTATAAAATGTACATAGAACCAAATCAAAATACGAAGTAAATAGTTAGCTAACTAATTCTAAATTGACTCGAAGGCATGTATAAAGCACTACCCAGACAAAAAATGAAATGTGCATAGTTGGCATCTGACGATTAATAGTTTCATTTCTAGATAACTTCACATTATGCTTAAATCTTTAAAATTATTATCATTAAGTAAATAAAACTTCAACCAATTATGCAAGTCAACAGTTGTTTGTTCAAATCTACTTTTCTATGCTCAAAATTATTACTTATGATTAATGTTCGCAAGTGTATCTAAAAGTTCTCACTGTTTTCTCGTACGTTTCGTTCACAGTGCACTGAGTGATGCTGCATGAATATTGTGCATGTGGTATAGGATTCATTATGAAGAGATTTTTAGTACCATCCATAAAAATGCTGGTGCCTCGGTGGTCCCATAAGTGCAGCAGAGGAAGAATAAGAACTTGGAGTCAATCCAGATGAGGACAGATTACCTCTTCCCCAAGCTTCATCTTGAATTCCAGCTTGGCCTGGTGATCCATTATAGCTGACCAGTCCTCCTGAGGATGGAGATAAGTTGCCCATCTGAAAAATTACATAGCCGCAAATCAATACGCGCCTAATTCTCCAATTTAGTTTTCTCACGGCATTGTGCAGGTGGCAGGTGACAAGAATTCCTATTTAGAAGAAACGGAAGTTATTTTGTCTCAAGTAAGCTTAGTTTACCTGTTGAGCAATCAGAGTGGAGGATGATGCGTAGGAAGCACTCATGAGAGAGTTGCCTAATGAAGTTGCGTAAGTAGAAGAGGAGTTGGTAGCTGCAGTATTTGGCGACGACATCGTTCCATGTGAACCCATTGACCCAGTAGACACTGACCCGTTGCTGACAGTGGACAGACTACCTAACGATGACGAAGATGATCCGCTGTTCGAACCGTTAAAAATTGACCCTCCATCGCTTCCTGCTGCTGCAAAATCATGTCCAAAATTACTTACTCACTAAAATACTTAATTACTAATAACTCTCATACACCAAAAAGATGAGTTTGGTGATGCAATCATTTTCATCTTGATGTATTTCATCTTTCCATCGTGTAACATTTTCGTTTCAACTTTCCAAAAAATGTGTAGCTACACTTTGCATTGTTATCCTCAACTTTCATTTATCCTTTGAACCTCTAGTTTGATAGAAAGAATGCTTTGTCACCCAACAACGGGATTTCCAATCAGTTTGACTTCACTCATGCGTAAAAACCATGAGAGATCTGGGCAAACTTTTGCCAATTCAAAATCTATTCCATCAAAACTCTATCATCAGACTTCTGAGCATACATGATGTTCAAGTTTTTTTAATTTCTGCTACTTTTGACTCGATGTCATGCAGGTTAGCTCTTTAGGTAACAAACATTGAGTGAATTCACAGTGTGGAAATTCCCAAAATCGTCTACCTACCTCTTTTGAACTCTATTCATTGGCTTGTAAATGGAAATTGAAGTACTCAAACATGTGTACATGCTATGAAGGTACCAAACACAGATAATAGAATTTTTTATGCTACTAAGATTTCTGCTGGGAATCAATTGATGAGAGATGAGAGATGCATAATCCAAATCAGAATATCGATCAAATGCGAACGTGTTACCTATGCTGCAGTTTTATTATTATAAATATATACAGTACTGTTGTAAAATACCAACTACTTCAAAATCAAAGTTTTTGAAGGTAAACGAAAGTGTCATAAAAACTTCAGACGCACTTGCTTGTGACTTCGAGAGGATGGAATTCATGAATAGAATTGACCAATGTTGATTCTATGAATTGAATCCAACAAAATGTAGAATCAACAGACGACTGCACATTCACAATGGCGATTCAAAAATAATGGAAACTCATTCATAACTAACATAAGATTGTTCACAGTAATCATCATGTCCTATTTAGCGAACAACACGGTACAATAACTACATTCCATCGATAGTAATTTTTTAGAATGGGCAGTGCACACTATTCCTAAAAGTATCTTTAACTCTGCCTTCAATGTCAGAAGAAAGCAGACTCTGATTCAACCTCAACTCCTGTGTTTGAATTTCAAAATGAACAAAAGGGTTACTTAGCCGGAAAGCATGCTTCTATCTTGAGAGCCGTGCGACAATATAATAAAAAGTAATTTTCATACTATATCACCGAGCAATAAAATCAATTCATAGCAAAAGTAGCAGCAGAGTGTTAAATAAACAGGTAAATTGCAAATATAGCGCTTGCTGGCTATTGTCATGCCCATTTGCACCAAATAAAGTGTCCAATCAAGATGTTTGTTTTTTGTGTACTTAAAGTAGGGTGATAGAAAGAGTACAGAGAGCAAACAGGTACACCATTTTATGTCAACCTGATCAGCAGCTCCAATAAAAATTGTTCACTGTCAACGGTAGCTGGGAGGTGGAATTAGATCAGAAACAAACACTTCACACATTCTACATTTACTTTTTGCACGTTAATAAAACTCAAGGCGTACATAAAAAATGCATTGTCGAGAAATTGATGTAAAATGACAGTTAGTTAGGACTGCAATCTTAACACTTAACTGAATAACAGAAAGAGATGGAAGTATGAATGAAAGTGCATTTGAGAAAACCAGATCCAAAAACCGAGATAATTACATTTGCATTAGATTCGATCCATTTAGGATTACTTTGTAAATGGAAAGAATTGGAATTGGTCTTGCTCTTTTTTTCTATAAATGAATTCCTCTGAATACACCTTTTGTATTTAACTACATGAGTGCAGCTGGATTATTGTGTGTATCTCTAGGATCTACGTGTTCGTCACTGTGCTGCGAAGATGCACCATAACTGTGATATTTCATGGCACTCATTGATACAGCTTCTTGGGTTTTGCATGATAAATTAATTTAATTGCCCAATGGTTTGTTTTTCATGTCAATGCATCCCTACTAGTACAACTAAGCTTGTGAGTTTGAGCTTGAAAGTCGAGACAAATAATAATGTGAATGATGACTGTGTGATGACAGAGTGATGAGACGATAGGATTGAATGGAGAGGACTGGGGAACACTCACCTTGTTGTGCAGATGGTGCAAAGTGAGACTCGGATAGACTTTGATGAGACAAATAGGATGCAGATGAGGTTGCAGGGTAGACAGGTAGGCCCATTCCTACGCTGACACCCACCCCCACATTTCCGTAGCTGTTTCCACCACTCGAGATTTGTTTCCGTAGTCGTGCCCGTCGGTTGCTGAACCAAACCTGAAAAGCAATGTGTACAGTATTGTAGGAGCACTGGATTTATCAAATTCCATTTTTAATTTTGCTGCATTTTTATGTTCATAGTGGATTTTGAAATTCTGAATTTACCTGGATACGAGCTTCAGTAAGCTTGGTCCTTTGAGCTAATTCTTCTCTAGTGTAAATGTCTGGATACTGAGTTCTCTCAAACGCTTTCTCGAGTTCGTCCAGTTGATGTGCAGTGAATGTTGTGCGGCTTCGTCGTTGCTTTCTTTTCAGAGGAATTCCAGGTTCAGACTCGCAATCTGATCCGTCGCTATTTCCCTTATCGCCTGTGAATTAGAATCAAGTTGTATGACAACAGCCAGCACAGTGGTGGATAATGGCTAACGTTAAAAAATTAAAATTATTAGTGATAGCCCGTGATCTACGTCACTTCAACTTCAAAAGAAAATGTTTGTATACATTAACTTCTTGTGTATTTACACTACATAGCCTTGTTGAATACACAAGCCGAGATATGATTAGCTTCTCAATGAATTATTCATCCGAGACGTGGAATAGAAAGAGGGCCTTCAGGCTTACTTGTTTCTTCCGAGGTGTTTGGTGCATGCCAACAAATCTCATTAAATTGAATCAAAGTTTTGTGCCGATACTGTCGATTAAAGCTACTTCTATAATCTATATTCAAACCTATTTTCTGTATACACCGTATTTGATATTGCTATTAAAATTAAAATACAATACGATGCAAGGTCACATCTTTCAAAAGTTTGTTCTGCTCATCTTCAAACTATCTCCGAAGATATCATCAATAAATAGATTTATTATTTAGAATTAAACACCCAAAATTCATACACTCAACATTCAGTAATAATGAATTACCCCAATGTGTTGAGATTTTCACTCAAAACAAGAACACTCATTCTCATTCAAGAACAAGAAGATTCACTTAATGATGGGGAATGGAGGTAGAAATGAACTATGTTATGTACCGCCTTACATATTGCAGTCTTAATTAATTGCTGGAGGTAAGACCGCCTGAACAGGAAGGAAGAACGACTTCAAGTAAACTTTCCCGTTGATCCCATTTATAAAATGAAAACAGAGTTTCGGCAAGAGCCAGAAACTGAGATGAGTTTGACAGTATAAATCCCATATTCCCATCATCATCAAGTTCATGAGAATCTTTAAAGTTGAAACAAGACAAATGCTCTCTCTTTTAAGTCCATCATTGAGAATGAAGCCGACGCCACCGTAATTACATGAAGTGGTGTGCTCGTATTTATTACAATCATAAAACACACCTCTAGCTTGGGTGCTTTTTGTCTTGGTTTTTATCTTCTTAAAATTTCATTCACCTCTAGGGTGTCAGTTTCCCAAGGGAGGTTTTGGTTTCACTCTGCGTCAAATAAACAACAAGGGAAACTAATAATAATATCGATATCACTAGTAACTTAAACTAACCAATAATCTACATGATAATCATGTTTGTCGCGACTACTGTGGCATCACTCTGAACTCTGAGTATCTGACCTGTAGGTTTGCTAGCCATGCCTTTCATATGAATTTCCTGACCACAAAATAAAATAACGCGTTGCGAGTTTGCGTTTGCTTACAACTTTCAACGTGCAAGTCATCAAATTAATTTTGAAAATCTGGTTAAACTGCACGAACTACTTTCGAATTTTCTTACACTTTTACATAACCGCTTATGATAATTGACGCAGGAATTGCCATAAATTAAATTCTTTTTCATCAAATACTTGAGATATAATTCATTCATTAATTCAGCCAATAGTTCTCGAAATTCTTTTTATGAAAGAAGACACAAACTTAAATTATGATCATTTAGCAAATGCATAGGCGTTATTTTTCACGTGTATACGCCTGAGGAGAATTGTGTTACTCAGGCCAGTAGACACGTAAAATACGATTGCATGATATCAAACAATTTGTCAAGTTTATGAGGAAATCGTCTCATTTAAATTTTTATGGCTGCAAAAGTTTATTATGACAACGCGAGCTTAAGTAATATAAAAAGAGTTCTTGCGATGATCCCCACATCCTACATATAAACTAGAAATCATGAGTGTCAGTGCTTGAAGTTGCGTACTATTAAATTTCACACTGCCACACCTTATGCACATCCCTTTTAACAGTTTTGTTCTCATACCGATGCGGAACTGAATTCATATAAGATTCGATTGAATAACTTACAAAAGTATCTGACTTTATAAGCAGAATTATGCACGAGTTAATGAAATATGATGTTCTCTTACTGCCTTCAATGTACTTCTTGCCGTCCATGTCTCCCTCCCGACCTCGAAGAAGTCTTGAAATCGCACTGACTGACGGAGCACTGGTTCTGTCACAGAGGCCCTCCTTAATTAGTCTGGAAGAGTGACAAATGCTGTTATCAATAGAGGGACAAATTGAAGCAAAGCCTGGCATGAGATACAAACCATACAATCTAGTATTTAAGCGAGGAGGGTAGGGAAAGCAATTAGTAAATGAATACAACGTATCGGAAATTTGAGACATAATGTACCCATTGTTCAATGCAAAAACAAAGTTTGAACTTTGCACCTTGAAATAAATAAAAAACATGATAGCCGCTGACATTGGCAATGATACGTAATAGCAATAAACTGAAATCAATAGCAATTGTACAGGGAAGTTGCTAATAAAGCATTGGGATTATTATTCGTTGTCTATGGACGAAGGGAACAACTTTCTCACAGTCTCTCACCTATCTCTTATCTCCCACGAGAATATTCCTGGGTTCTCCCGTTTGTAATCTTCAATCCTTTGCTCCACGTCTGGAGTTGCTACTCTAGGCTTACTTCCTCCGATGACTCCAGGTCGGATACTTCCCGTTTCTTGATACCGATTTAGTATCTTAGACACGCACCCGTGAGACACCCGAAGCTGTCTGGAAATGACACAAGGTCGTATTCCCGCAGCAGCCATCTCCACAATTTTAAGACGAATATGATTCGGTAATGGACGTCCATTTATAAATACTCCCCCAAGTTGATTCACTCTTCCTTGACCTGTTAACAAGTACGTTTTGATTTGCATTATGTAACACACAATTATGGGCGATGGAACTCGTTACTGGTCATTTATATTCATGGCAATCCAGAAGAATCATTACACTAGTATATTGCAGAAAGATCGTCAACCCCCGAAGTTTTAGATAAGTACCACCACATCAATAAATTTTACTCCATCGTTACTCCAGCGAAAATAATGATTGGTCATCATTTTCAATCGAACATCCAAAGATCAAAATCCAAGACACTGGAGTCCCCTGTCCCCATCATTGTTTTTATGGGCTTGTTACAAATAACTTCTACTTTGACTGTAAAGTAAAGTTTGTCTATGGATACAATTAAAGGGAAAAACGTGATTTTGTTCACTTGAAAGAAATTCTGTACAGTGTGTGTTAAATCAAGCGTTTAATCCTAGGGTGACAGTAAAGATAAGCTACAGAACATTAAGTGCAATGGATCGACAAAAGCTTATGCTCAAGAAGTTAAATGAGCTAACTTGCAACTAACTGTCTGCCCAACCTCTCACGCACATTTCACTGAGATTTTATTGCAGGCCCAAAATTCCAATGCAAGTCAGAGTTCAAATATCTTAACACGACGGCACAAAAAATGTAATGCATCGACTGTGTATCGTGTGTGAATGGATGTGCGTTTGTGAGTGACTCATTTCTTGTCTTACAAACAGTTTTAAGTTTTAAATGGACAGCGGATTTATGCGTTTCACATAGCTAGAGAGCTAGACTCAAATGTTAGAGAGTATGTTGATGATTAAAGGATTGGGAGCACACTACATGAATCTTAAGTATTAATAAAAAAATGTGCGTAGATCCGTTGAATTTCCTTACTGTTTTTAGAAAGGTCTTTACAGTAGAAAATTTGGAGCTGATGGGAAAGTCGACATATTTTAGAGAATCTAAGAGCTTCAACAATCTAACAATACGTTGACAGAAATTGGAAAAATAATGCTAGAAAATCTGATGATATGTAATGCTCTATATTTTTTGTCTAAGAATTTCTTCTTGACTAATATTTTATTATAACAGAACGCATTTACTCCTTGTGAAACCTTAAACTATTTTAAGGCGTTTTACTATCGGTTTTTGCGTATATCTCTATCTGCTATATTGCCTTCAACTGTTGTTGCTAATTGTAGGCTTGTAATAGTTGAATATAATAAGAAAATTTAATTGGGCTCGTATGAATACTACATGTGAATTGTATTTTCTGGCTTACTTATGTTATTGTGAAGTTGTGTTATTCTGTTACTGTTGACTGTAACAATTAATGGAATTGCTATAATTGATACACTATGTAATATGTAGTGACTCCAGAAGTTCAGAATGGGTCGCAGTTCAGACAGCTTAGATGGCATTTTCCATCAGGTCCAAAAGTAAACACGTGTGAAGGCATGCATAGTATTGCATGAAAATACCCTGAACTTTCAATTTCAACCACTGTCTGTTTTTTGTATTCAGAGTGGAATTTTGAATGCTTTGAAAATCCAATTTCATTAATTCGCATGTGATATTTCAAGCAACAGAAATACGAAATGAAAAAGAACGACACAAAGAAATTGATGGAAAATTGTAGGTTTTTGGATTATTCTAGAGATAATATTTTTTATGAAGTTACTACCTTGGAACGGATATCCAGTAAAACAGGGTCTCATCATGGCCATATTTGTCACAGTCATATCGCACCTTTCAACACTTTAAAATAGGGCTTATGGCTGTGGACGCCTAGACAGAGTTTTCAGTCTTACAAAATCACAGTGATCCCTTCACCCGTTGGTGACGTATTAATATATAAATTTTCCACAGGACGTTCAGCTACCAAACGCACAATTAATTTAATACGACTGATATAATGAGGTTGAGGGTATCCATTGTCCCTAAATATACCCGATTGTTACTTTCTCCAGTGAGTTGCAAAAACTTGTCACATTTTTTGGGTAAAACTGTGTCACAGGTTAAAATGCATTTGGTTATTGTTAATGAGGTTGTAGGGATACGTAATATCAGAAATAGATGAGATCTGTGAGATTACTGATGAAAGAGGCCAAAGTGGTGTTAAGTAAAAATAATTTTTCATGAAAGATCGAGGGACGTCCTCTGAAAAGGACTTTTCGTCGCTATTGGTTGTAGAATCTTTTGTATGTGGCATCCCTACTTTCCCACGGACCCACCTCCTCTGCAACTCAGCTTCCTGTCTCTCTCTCCTTTAAAGATCACATCAACTTCTACAATCCTACAGCCTCACTCCGTTCCAATGCCACCAAGTGCATTTCTACTGCATCTTTCGCAATCTCAGACAGAAAGACAGACAGGGTTATTAGGTGTACTTGGAATAGGAAACTTTGTTGCAGAGCTACAACATTACATAAAAGATGCTCGAACATGCATGTGTCTGTAAAAATTTATAATTTATTTGTCATTAACCCGAAAGATTTCCTTGCAAATATGCAGATTAAACTGCGGTAAGCTTTGATTAGATTTTTTGCAGTCTCATTTACTGGCAGTTGATAAGACGTCTGAATTCTGTGTGCCTGGAGATTTTTTAAACACAGTTTAGTGCAGTTTAGGTCCAGGAACTATTAAGGCTTAATCAAATTCTAAATATGTGTTATCCTGCTCCAACACTCTATCTGTAACAATGATTGAAATTGGATCATTTAGGAATTATTGAAGATTGCATTTAATTGTAAATACTTCTATGTATGCATAAATTCAGGACTAAACCGTGTTTGTACTATTTTATTTTTTAGTTTATTCAGAGTTCGTTTGTCACGCTATCTTTGCTGGTTGAGGTTAAACTAATTAAGTTTTCAAGTATAGAGCGATGTACTTTAATGTAGATTAAACAGAGTGATCGATGATGCTAGGTGAGCTGGACTACGCTTAACGAAGAAATACCAAGGTTCTCATCTCCACTGCTATGAACCAACTGATTCATATTATTACTTATGTTTTCCGTATTTTGACGTTACGTCTGGGTAAAAGATGGTCTGATGATCATCAAATAAGTCGGACGGGCTGTGCTGTCGGGTCAACAGCAGACAACAGAAAAAATCTTGAATTCCTAAATCTAAGTATGCTGATTATCGAATTACCACAAGAGCCGAAACCATTAAAGTCCATTTTTAAAATTCTTTGAAATATGCACAACACAAGAACATGAAGTTTGCAACATTAAACTTACAGTGCTTCTAGTGTAAGTAAACTTTGTCTTCATTCGGCATGTTTATTCACCAATTCATGATAAGATTGCATCAATTTTTTGCTCCATATGAACTATTAACAAAGTATTTTACACACCTCTGAAACAGCATTGATTGAAAAGTTGAATGTTCAATCCTCATGGCCATTAATTTATTTATATCACTGAAATAGTAATACGGTCTCTTCGAAAGAATCTCATAATTTCATTACTTTTACTTTATACATTATACAAACGATAGGAACCTATAATTTAAAAAAATTATCGAAACAGATTACAGATCATTAGACATTTCAAGTTCTATAGAAATTTAATTTTATTGTAGATTAACGAGTAGTTCCAACCGGAGAAGTTTGATGTCAGTTTGTGTGAAGCACTTTAATTGAATAAATACATTAGATTCACGGTGTTAGAAGATTCAAATTCGCAATCAGTTTTAGTTCAGTGTGCGCTAACAACTGATACGTGGATTTGAGAAATAGAATAATTGTCTGTGTTACTTGCT